>RJWM01011973.1:0-58070 GCA_004363535.1 Dasyprocta punctata
TACAGCATTATTAATACCAGGGAAAATAAAAGTTTTATAGGACAAAAATTATAATCTTAGTATACTATATAATTTAGTTATGAATACTACTTATGCAATTTTAAAAAGTAAACACTAGTTTTTGCTAAGGCAAAATTTCAGGCTAAATCCTTTTGATAGGATAAGGGAAGGAGAAGAGAGAGAGGAAGAAGAGAGGTAGAAGAAGAAGAAAAAAAGGAGGAGAAACAGGAGAAGGAGGAAGGAAAATGAAAAGGGTGTATTTAATTTTTTTTTGCAGGAAAAGAATATATGCAATTTAAATACTTATCTTCTAATTTGGAAATTAATAGACATATCTAAAATGCAGAAAGCATGTTATTTAGAAATACAAAGATAAATTTCATAGAACACACCTTTAAAGTGGGAAGAGAAAATCAATAATAGATTCAGAGGGTGTGCTTTTCTTTACAAGCTTTGGTTAACTATTTATTAAAACTACATGTGATATAACTTCAGTGAAAGTCAAACTAAAGGACAGAAGTAAAATCTGACTAACACTGATAAAGTAAAAGTCACTGAAGTTGCAGAAAAGCTGTCTGGTTCCCTAAAAGCAAGAAGGGGGCGTATTTTGGGAAGAAAGGGGTGGTTAAAAGCATGCATCACTGTTGAGATGTTCATAAAGTCAAAGACCAACAAGTATTCATTGGATTTGGTGAGAGATATTGGTGACCTCAGTGAGATAGTTTAGCAGAAGTGGGAGAAAGCAGAAGGCAAATAATAGTAATAATAGTAATAATAATAATAATAATAATAGCAATAGTAATAAAGATAAATGTCTTAAACTGCTTTGGAAAGGGTTTGCTTATTTAACATGATCTAGATCTTTGATTTTCCAAGATCTATGAGTCCTTTCTGCATATGACCCTTACACTGATGTGAAGAAAAGAGAAAAGAAGGTAAATGCGCTAACTTAACATTTACGCGAATCCTCGTCCCATACTCTTGGCACATAGGCTAAGAGGGGCTAACTCTGAATTTGAATGGCTGTGAGGCTTCTGGGATGAATCTTCACTGGCTGTTTCCATCTAGTGATTATTCTTTCATTTTCTATTTAAATGAAGGCAAGATGGAGCCATTTAGAATGCATCACCCTTAACAAATAAAATATGATTAGATACCAAAACACATCATTCATCTTCACAGTAATTAGTCCTTATGTGTATTAGCTCTGATTGCTTTTCATAGTAAAAAAGATTTTCTAATCACTTCTAAATTTTACACACACATCAGGAGAACAGAAGCTCAGGGGAATCCCTGCTTAACATGTAAAGAAAGTAAATTAAAAATTCAAAGGTAAGAAGAGGTTTTGCATATTTTCAGAAGAGAGGGGAAAGTACATAACAAAACCCTCTCATCATTATAAAATACAACACATTTCTCTCTCTTTCTAACTCAAAATTAAGGGATACACTGTTCTCTCAATTGAAAATATGGTTACTTGCCATTCTCAAGAACGGAAGAAGTACAAGGAATTTCCAAAATGAAAGGTATATATGTTTTTCAATTAGCAGCAATATAAAAGTAATCTTTGGTTTAGATATCAAGTAGAATATCGAGAGAAGAAAGCCTCATGAAAATGAATTTGCAGGAATTAAGAAAAGTTACTTGGGAAACTTAACTGGCTTCTGAATGTCTGTGTCTTTACAGGCGACCTATTTCCTTAAGATAAATCTTCCTGGTGAATTCTCTGTTTGGTAGGTACCTGAATATTACTTTCTCTCATTTACTTCTGGGTAAAGTGCTCCATTAAATACTCCTCTGGGAAAAGGTGCCCATAAATTCCAGTGAAGTCTACCTAAGCACTCAGTGTGCAAGGAGCATAAAAAGCACTAAACAGACTACCTTCTCTGAATCATCCCAGAAACCGATGAGACAGGTGCCACTGGGCTCATTTTCCAGAGTTTGCATCACCTTAGTAAGGTCAAAGTATTCATAATCAGGACTCAAATCAGGGCTGGCAACTGTAAAACCAGGCCTTCTAACCCCAGCATCCTCACTGTGACCAAGGTGAGGCTCTTTCCCACTCCCAGGAGTCCAGTACAGTAATCCCTGCCCAGAAACCCAGTGGCCACTACCATTACACTTGGTCTCACGTCCTCTTCTCCAATGTTTGTCCCTATAAACCCTTCATTTTGTGTAAAGGTTACTATCTGAATATAGTCTTCCTTTAGCTGTTGCCTCATTGGAGGTTGCAGGTTGGTCTGTAAATGTGGAGAGACAGAGAGAGAGAGAGAGAGAGAAAGAAAAAGAGAAAGAAAGAGAAAAAGGGAAAGAGAAAGAGAAAGAGAGAGAGAAAGAGAAAAAGAGAAAGAGAAAGAAAGAGAGAGAGAGAGAAAGAAAGAGAGGGATGGAAAGGGAGGGAGGAAAAGAGGGAGGGAGGGAAAGAGAAAGAGAATGAGGGAGATAAAGGGTGGAAGACAAAGAAAGAGAGGAAGACAGAGACAAAGAGAGAGATGGAGAGAGAGAGAGAGAGAAAGAGAGACAGAGAGAGAGGGATGTTCTAGAGATGGAGATGGAGATTCACACCCGCACCCTCTCACATGAAAGCATTTGTGGACTCCAGCTCTTGCCTGCTTACACCATTGCTCTGACACTCGCCCTGTAGCTTAGAGGTCCCTTTATGTCCCTGAGCTGATGGCAGGAGCCTCTGCTTCTCCTTGAGCTTTCTGGTTGGCAGCTTCCCCTTCCCTGCCCACTGCCTGTCCTTTACTCATCCCCTCTTCTTCCACACTGTGACTCCACACAGTGTCCTTGGGGTGTGGCTATGGGCTTCTTGCTCAGCACAGTGGGGAAGAAAAGCTAAGGAGAGCTCTCTGCTCTGAGGTGCAGAACGATCATTTTTGCGTCATCACTCTTTAATTTCAGTGGTACAGGGCTCCATCTTGGATCCTGGTTAGTTTTGCTGGGGCTCCGATTATCAATTCAATATTAACGGATCTCTTTTCTCTCTGCCTGGATTCGGTTCTAGTACCCTTTAACCCATCTACTGTGTCCTCATTCATTTTTGATGGACCTACTCTGAAGTAATGTGCTGCAATTTAATTGCCTTTGATTTTTCCACTACCTTAAGATTTTCCCTTGCCACTAAATCAACTCCTTTGCTAGTCACACAACTTTAATTGATATTCACATTCATAGTTACAGTTTACTGAACTTCTATTCTAAGCATTTTACACCTGCTTCCTTGTTTAAAATCCGTACAATCCTCCGTGGTAAGTGCTATTGTTGCTGCAGTTATTTCATATTTTTCTAATTGTTCCAATGTTTCATATTAATTTTTTCAATTATTCAACAGATACTTATACAATACCTACTGTTCTGAGCATTGAAAATATAATAGCGAAGAAACCAGGTAAAATTCCTGTTCTTATGGAGGTTATCATTTGTAAGGTGACACAGCAGTTAATGAATAAGTATGTTATGGGATGCCCAGAAATTCAAGGAGAGGAGAGGAAGGCTACTGGAGGAAGGATAATGCTTCCTCTAGGTGCAATGGGGAGTCCTTGCTAATAAGGTGATACCTGAGTAGTCTTGAGGAAAGCGAGAGAAGTAGGCATACACATATCCGAAGTTCAAGGCAGATGGAAACCCTTCCCGAACTTTCTCTAGGACCTGCAAGGAAGTCGGAGTGCCAGTAGTTGAGTGCAGGAGTTGAGGTAAGAAGGAGTAAGGGATTATCTGGGAGGACCTTATAGGTCATGTTAAGGGTTTTACTCTAAGTCAGAAAGTCATTGGAACTGTTTGAGTTGAAGAATGACTTGACATGGCTTGGGATTAGAAGAATATTCTGGATGTTCTGAGGGGAAGGGACTCTCTGGGGTGGGAAGGGGAGGTTATTGCAGTGGAGGTTATTGTAATAACCCAGGTAAACGATGATGGCCACTAAGGCAGAAGGCACAGGGCGATTGGGAGTGTATATCTAAAGATGATCCAGCTGGAGTTTGCTGACATACTGGATTTAAAATATGAGATCAAGAGAAGAGCCATGAGAGTTTCCAAGATACTTTTTATAGAAGAAGCTTTCTTTCTATTGAGTAGTGGAAAACTGCCAAATGTGAATGGATGGGTGGAAACAAACAGTTTGATTTAGGGCATGTTAACTTGACATGTAAGTAGAGTTGTTAAGTGGGCAGCTGGGGGTATCAATCTGGAGTGGAGACACACAGAGTTGAGCTAATTTCTCAAGGTCAGGCAGCTAGTAGTGGGAGGGTGAGATTTGAACCTAGGAGTCTGGTTCCTGTGGTCTCGCTCTTAACTATTAACCACATCCTGAATCAGGAGCCTACACTTTCCTTTGTGTGAGTCTCTGTGTTGATAGGTACATTTCTTACAGGTCAGTGCTATTTTAAACTTTCCTATAGCCCACTTAGTCTCAGTTTCCTCTCTTCCCATTGTTGGGGACTATTGAGAGAGTCATCATCATAAAAGTGAGTATGATGATTTAGTAATGGCTATATGCTGAAAGGAAAATTATACCGAAAAATGAAAATACCTCTTTTCTCTTACTCTTGGAACCTGGATCCATTTAGTACATTGGAACTGAGTGGTATAAAGAAGCAAAGAATTCTCTTAGGAAACTGCTGATACTGACATGGCCCTCTTAGATTATCTTAAAAAATCTATGTATTTTTATTTCGCTAGGCTTGTCTTATTGGGGGTGAATTAAGTAGAATGAAAGACAATAGTATTCATAAAAAGTATTAAGAACAGTGCATCTTGTTTTGGGAGATAACCAAGTACTGGCTTTCATTCCATGTATCCACTGCAAAAACTAAAAATGCTGTGAGTAGTCTTTTACTAGTGTGTAACTTAATAGAGAAGATATTTAACAAGTGAGTTACTATTTCTAATGTTTTCCTGTAATAGTGACTGAAACGCAGTTTCCCTGGGGCTGTTTCACCATGGAACAGAATATCAGAGCTGGTGGGAACTGGAGAGCTTTTCCAGCCCAGCACCCTCAGATCATGGACGAGAACCTCAGGACAGGAGGTGGCTGGGTGGGGAGTGAGTCCAGTCTCCCTAAGCCACAGTCCTGCTGTCCTGAGTCAAACGGGCCTACTTCTGCTTAGAAGTTGACTTAATGCGTACAGGGGGTGGTCACTACACCCTACGTCGCTACGCCAGCTCCTAAAGTCCCAAAGTCCTCAAAATCTGTGGCCCATATCTCTGTGGTTCCGGATGGGCAAGTCACACTGAGAGGCAGCATTTCTGAGTCACTTTGCGTATGTCCTCTGACCTGAGCGTATGGCTATCCCCCTCGGGAGTCTGCACCTTTGGCCTTCAGATGGTCTCCTCTCCCAGGCCATCCGGTTCGTTATGTCATCAGTATTCAGGGGCTCAATGTCGTTTCAGTCCATCAAGAGTTTATGTTCTGTAAGAGAGTTTGATATCGACTTCTTCCCGGTTACACTCAACGGGAAAATGTGCCAGTGGAAATAAAAGAGCTCATACATCTAAATGATTTAAATTAAGTAAAATAAAATTTTCCAGTCTTTTGAATTAGGTCATTAAAACTATAGCTTAGTGTAAGTACGATATTAATGAGCAATATCGCAAGGAGAGTATTAATTTTGCATTTCCTGACATAAAAATTTAAAACATGCAATTTTAGCTTTGCTTTAGGTAATATTTTGTATTCCCTTGACTTTTATTTGGAGACCCCAGAAATTAGGGTAAAAAAAATGGAATAAGTTCAAAATTGAATACAGTGAACTCTCATGTAGGTCTATATGCTGCTTTCTCATCTAGGTGCCATATTGCAGACTTAAACAAGATCTTGGATCATATGGCATTCCACATTATCAAAACATTCACGGTGAAGGTTTATGTGAAACAGACCTTTTAGATCTGTTGTTTTAATATAGTCAACATTACTCAGTTAAATAAAGGATGGTTTAATAAAGATAGATGAGGGTATAATGACTGCAACCCTTAATGGTTGGGTATATAGCTCATTTGGAGTTTAATGTTAATGGGGACCAATGCTGCTACATATATGAAATCCATACACCTCAAGTTCTGATCTCAAGTCATGTATAAATCTCAGGGTCCGGGCTCTATAGAATTGTGAAGAATTCCCGAGACTGTGGGAAGACTGGATTCCTTTCCAGTACAGGCCACATTAAGAAGTTTCTTTTAGCTTTAGACACCACCAATCTCATCAAATCAGAGGTGTAGGATTACACACCAGAGGCCTTTTCAGCCACCAGTGCACTCCAGTCCAGCAATTGCTACCTCGAAACAATGGTTCTGTCCTTTAATCAGGCAATCCAATTAGCCACACACCAATTACAAAGTCAATGTACCTAAAGCAATTTATCTGCAAAAAAATTCAAAACCTCCCTGATGAATTTGCAATCAAGGAAAAGCTCTCTCCCCTTCACTTTTTTTTAATTTGAGAGTTGGCCACCAGACAGAAAAAGGCAAACATTTTCAAAGTTAAGTGTTATTTAAGAGATTCTAAAGTATCAACCAACATTTTGTTTGAGTACGTTGTGAGTGAGAGAGGAACACAGAAGGTAAGATTGGTAGTTTAATTGCATCATGTTCCCTAACAAGAAATGACAAATATTGCATTTGATAAAAAATAGAGAACGTCTTATTTCCATTGTTATCTAGTCAAGCGATGAAAGATTACTAGTCATAGCCTGCAGCACCGTCAGTCACAGAGGAGCGAAGCTAACCCTCCTGTTCCTGCTCTTTACAGCACTCGGCTTCTTGGAAAGGGGGAGAAAAGTAACGAAGAGCCTGTGTGCTAGAGTGTTCAGACTTCCTCATTTCCCTGCTAGGCTGTGCATTATTTTTATTTATTCCACACACAATCGTTCTTTGCTGTGCACAAACTGCTTTGATTTAAAAATGCCCAAGAATTCCTCCATTCTCCACCTCCGTCACGTGAAGGAGATTCTAGTGTCTGTCTTGTTGGGGGGAGGTTTGCTAGAGTTAAGTGCTTTTAAATTACAGTTAGATCCAAACTTCTTTTTTTTTTAAATAAAGTTTCTGTAGCCCAAGAGACAAAACTCCATGTTTAAGTTTGCACAGTTAGTTATTAGAAGGCCAGGAGCTCGGTTTCTGAACTCCACAGCCTGTGCTTTAGCTCTACTGTGGACCGAACTGTACAGGGAAATTGGTCCGAACTCGGGGTGCAGCTCCCAGGAGCCTGCGTTTACAGGCAGCCGTGCACTGAAATAAAAGCATTTCTATTCTATCTTCCTCGTCCTGAGCATTCTCAGGCCCTCAGCAACAAAATCCTTATGAGAGCTATTGGACTTATTTTATAGTCAGATAAAGAACATAAATATAAGAATTTTTATGGGTCAGTCCCAGATTAATCAAGTCCAGCATTCTCTCCGTGTGGAACATACTACAAATCACTGTGCTTCCTCTTAATCCATTTATGGATCTCTTATTCATGGATTTTTAAAAAATGACTTTACTCTTTCTGTGGAAAGTGTGAGTCTCCTTTGTTACATCTAAATGTGTCCCCTGGAAATTCAGTCTGTGTCTCTCAGTACCCTGAGATTTAATGAACACATCACTGTTCAACTTACCCGCCTTCATATTTACAGACCAACGGTCCTGATATTTAAGTCTTTCTCCATGTAGTGCCCTTCTACTGCTCAAACAACGTGACCTTCCTCTTCCTGAACTATTTCTAACTCTGTCTTTCAAGAAAGCAAGAGAAAACAAAAGCAAATGAAATAATGACTTTCCCAAATTTTGCTGGAAATCACTGGCAAAGTCAAAAATAAAACCTAAGGCCTTTGATTCTCAGTTAATTTCCAATTCTAGTCACAGTGTTCTGCTACAACAAGTGCTCTTTTTGCTTTATTTAATAATTTGCCACCAGAGAAACTCAGGTCAAAAACCCCAATCTCAATCACCTCTGTTCCAGGGGAGAGCGACAATTTCTGAAATGAATGGAAATTCTGTAGGGGATGTGGTAGTGGACAGCATGAGCAGGAGGGGGGCATTTCCGCTGGTGTTGAATGCCGGGGTAACATTTGATGATTGCGAATTCAAAGCAGAAGTGAAGACCTCACATAACAATCTTGCTATCTCTCAGGATGGTATCTTAGTTAAGCAGTAACTGAGAGCTCTTGATCTTATGTGCAGAAACATATTTTTCATTTCCTAGATGTGGACTGGATTTCTTTAATATCTTAGTGTGGGCTCCTCTTCTATGTTGGCTGAGGAAGTTAAATGTTCCATAAAGAAAATGTTGAGTGGAGATGAGACAGAACAGTATGGTTGCTGGTTGGAACATTTTTAAAATTAATACATTTTCACATGTATTTATTGAGCACTTATTATGTACTGGCTGCCAGGTTAACTTTTGGGGAAATGAAGTAAAATAAAAAAGTAGACTTTGTTTGTATCTGGTAGATTCTTTCAGTTATTAGTGAGTAATCAAAATACAACACAAATGGGTTTGACTCACAACTCAATTTAGTGGCTCAGAATTTTAAAGTTCAGGGCATTGCTTGATTAGAGTTCAAGTGGTGTCACCAGGTCTCAATCCTCTTTTATTTCACCTAGCTCTGCTCTCTGATATGCTGATTCTGTTTTAAAGAAAAGATTCTTGGGTGCCTGGTGACTGTCATTGATACAGCATATTCACGGGCAAGGTGCAGAACATCACGCTATCTCAGTGGTTACCATTCCTTGTCAGGCAGTGCTTTGATTGACTTATTTCTACACCTATCCAGCCAATGTGGGCTTCTCAGGAGGAAGCTGGTTTTCAAAAGGAAGTTTGGATACCATTAACATAGGATAAATGGGTGCTGAACACAGATTTCTATTCTTGGAGACCATATATTGTATGAGTAGATATTGGTTAAATGCCCTTTTACTATGAAACTAAAGAAAAAACAAGAAGTGTTATTGGAATTAACAGCAACTTAGATATTCATCAGTAGGTTTCCATCTGCTGATCAGATACTTCCCAAAAGTAGATATACAACAAAGATCACAATGGTATTGTACTTGTCTTAGTCATCCACCAAGATCAGCATTGTGTCCCCTACTGGTCATTGTGTGACCTTTATGTGTACAAATAACGTTTTGCTGCCCACCCACTTCACTTCTCATTTACTTAAAACATTCATATTTTATGCTTCCTGCCACACTTCTGCCTCTTCCTTCCCTTTAGTTTTAGTCACACTGCATGCCTACATTTTGCAGAGCAGAATTTTCAGCAAATTGTTAGGGTGCTTTGTTTGTTCTTCTGTTTTAATTCTTGAGAACATTTTGGGAGACAGGCTGTACAAAAGATCTGATATGCCTCAGAGCTGTAATATATTATCAGGTTTGAAATGCTAATAGGAGGAAAGAATAGTTAAAAAGAAATGGCGAATATAAGTATTTTTTTCAAAAGCAAATTTTGAAGTGATGTGAAAGGTGTTACAAAAAATGGTTGCCATTGAATAATATGGTTCAGTCCATTATGGAAAAGAAAGAAGTAGTTAAGATTCAGCTGGAGAGGCTAGAGTCCATGTTATTTCCTACAATCGAAACCCCATAGGGCTGTTAAAGTAGCCTCATAGAAAAGTGGCAGTGGCCTGAAACACAATAGCAAGCACAAATGTGAGAAGTACACACTTTGCACATCTCAGTGAGACATTCATAAGGGTGAAAGAGACTGGAAACATTATTAAACATGCCGGGGTATTGATTGGAACTCGTTTCCAGGTTAACATAAACTCTAAAAAGACTTTAGAAACCACCTTACTACTGTTGGGTGCTTTATGGGTCTTGGCAGAAAGTTCCACTGCTTGGCTCATTAGAAGGAATGGAATGTTGGGATTTACTGGGTAATTCTTGAGAGACATCTCTCCTGGGGAAGGTCTATGCTTTGCCCAGAAAGACAGTACTTTCACAAGAATAAAAATATTAACTCATTCCAGCATCTTCCTCTATGACAATAATATTACCTTGATTTAAGTTATGTCTTTTTCTTCCTAGGAGCTCAAACAGGGTTTTATGTGGAGCATTATTTCTCTTTATCATCCCAAATTCCCTTGGAGAAAAGTGAGGGGTAGGTATTATGATTCCTATTTTAAAGTTGGGGAAACAGAAGCTCAGAGAATGACAAATAATGGCTGCTTCTGTAATATGGAGGTGATAGCTTATTGAAAATCCAAATGTCCATCATCAATCTGAGAAGCTAACACCAGCTGATAGTTCATCAGAGACTGCCCTCTACTTTATACAAGATTCAGAATCATCTCCTGATTTAGAGGCTATGAAGCTGAAATCTGGACTATTATTTTCACAGCTGGATATGAGGAGTTCATGTTGTTTCCTGAGAGCTGATTTAGCCTGACTCTCAGGTTGGTTTCTCTTTTTTGTTAATGGGAAAACAAGCCACACATTCGGTCCATACTCCAAGTCTTGAACTCTATCTTCTTCATTTTTCTTGTTTTAAACAAACAGGGGAACCTTGAGAAGCCACTGGAGAGGGAGCTGAGAAGAACCTCTTACTGCTACCATCCTCTCCCCTCAACTCTAAGGGAGCTTTGTTGCCCTGTTATGCATTGTTCCCGCTGGAGATTTACCCACCCGAGGTGAGGCTCAGGTTGAAATGATTGTAGCCGAACTCTATTGACAGCCTTAGCAGAATCACCCATGGGTGTAACCCGACAGCTAGCAGTCACACGGCAGTTGCTCACTGTTAGGTTTAAGTCACAACGATCAGAGTCCACTAATCCTTAATCTTGGTTGCTTTTCAGAATCACCTGTAGAGCTTAAAAATCTATATCAAGAACCTTACTCTCTGGTCATTGCAATTTAACAGGTCTGGAATAGGACCCAGGACCTAGGATTTAACAGTTTGAAAAATGCTCCCCAGAGTTAAGAGCCACGGATCTAGATCCTGATGTGGGAGTCTGCTGGGCCAGTTCCCCATGCTCTGGAAGTACAAGGGGCATCATGAGGGACAGAGCACCAAAGACCTGGTTCCATGTAGTGCATGAATTCTCTTATTGAGCCTCCCCAAACCGTATATGATAGGGTTACTATAATTATTCTTGTTCTACAGATGAGGAAACCGAGGCACAGAGAGATGGTACACGTTGCCTAACGTCACACTTCTAGAAGTGAACAGCAGTGCTTGGACTGAACACTGAGGTGTCTGGATCACCACTGTGTGATGAAATATTTGTAGCCATGTAAGTTCTGTGTCTCTAAATGAAAGCTTTGGGTGCCTCAAATACTCTGATTTCAGAGATCGTAGACTCCAGGCAGGAATAGCAAGAAGATACTAGTGTGGCACCAAGATGTGTAGAGAAAGAGTTTTATAATCTGCCATCAGGGAGATGCCTCCCGCCTGCAGGCTGCTTCCAAAGAGGACAGACAGAGTAAGACTCGCGGACGTCCCAGTCTCCCTTCTCCGTTGCGGTACTTCACGACCCACTCCTTGTTTCAGGACCCTTACAACACCGTAACTCAGGGACATTCGCAGGCACAGATTCACTCTCCAGGGCTTCCTATTGTCTTACTTGTCTGAGTTTGACTGTCCCTGCAGCAGGTAGCACCTCCCAGATCCCGAGAGAGATTCGGAGTGCACTCTGGCTTCCACCAGCTCCTGGACACCGAGGGTGTCTTTATGGCCCTATGTGTTATATATGGAATGCAAGATGGCAGTGCGTGAAGTCACTGTCTGGTGAAGAGTGACAAAGGGGAAGAAATCTTAGCCCAAGAGCTTTGAATCTACCTTTCTGTCACACTGTTCCCTGGACAATGTCAGAGGCCTGCAGGTTGGAGAGTTCCTGGGGGAAGAGCCCTAGAACCAGCCCTGTAGGGTACCCCCCCTCCATTTGTACTTGAAGCTAAGTTGGAACGGGCATTAAAGCTACACTTACAGGGACAAGAGGAGGCCTGACACTCACAGGAAGAAAGGATAAGGGGCTTCCTACTTTTCTTGGTATAAGGAGAGAAGACAGTGTCTTGGGTACTGGGGTAGTTTATAGGATGATTGTATTTGAATAAGACTATGTATAGTATTTGCTTATTGATTGATTGATTGATTGGTAGACCGAGCACTACTTCTTCTCCAGAAATACTTTTGGCCAGTACTCCCTCCACCACCTGGGGCCTCACCTTCCCGCTCACTACCCTCAAAACCTAAACCTAGGTTCTTAGCACAGCTTCATTCTCTGTGTCAGAAGAGTAGCTTTGGTCTAAGTCGTGCTAAGCTGATGGGGCCCAGGACACAGTCAATCAGAAATGGAAAGTCCTAGTTGCTACATGCAGGGTAAGAAATCGGTCCAGTTTGCCCAAGTCTGTCATTTTGGTACTAAAAGTTCTTCCAGGGCAAAAGCTCATTCCAAGGCAAACTGCAAGGATTTGCTGTCATTCCCTGAGGTCTACGTCTCTAGTTTCATAATGAGATTCCACCCAGAAAAAGAAGATCCACTGCCATTCATTCATAAGTATTTGTGGGTCCCCCTTCCCGACCCTAGCTGTCATACAAATGCTCATTGAAACTTCTTTGGTCTCAAAGGAATCCCACGGGTTGGGCCCTTCCAGCTCACTCATGAGTTAGGTGAGGAGAGAGTGGACTCCCAGAGCTACTTGGAGTCAGGGCTAATTTTCAGGAAAACCTGCTCTCCAGCCTCCTGAGACATTGTGTGGCCATCGGGTTCTGGAGGGCGCATTGGTGTTACCCAAGTGTGTAAACACCCATTAGCTCCTGGAGGTCTCCAAGGATGGTGAGAACCCTTAGCTGCATTATGACTGCGGGAGACCGGGCTGGTGTGTTATCTCTTCCTATCGTCACGTGGAAATTAGTGTTGCTATTTAATGACAGGGCCTTGCCCTGGAAGGAATGAATACTCAGAGTTCCTGCTTTTCTCTCCAGCATCCTGGTTCTTTTTTCCTTCTAAAATGTGCTATTCCACCATGATCATCTTTCTGTATCACTCAAGGCAAAGAACATGGTTACGTTTCAGAGTCAAAATGTATACTGTGGAAATCCAGTATTTTCTGCTCAGAGAAAAAAAAATAGCGATTGCACAAGAACTTAGAGTCTTATTTTAATGAAAATTTGTGTTGAAAAAAATCAGTCCCATTACAGGTAATTCCTGAGCACATTTCTTTTTAATGCAAATTCTTTTATTCATGGCTAATTTCCTTTTTCTTATTTTTAGGGTAAAGTGTAGCCTGGATTTAATGCTCGCTCTTTCTTCCTGTGGGAACCGGCTAACACTTGTAAGAAGAAACACACGATGTCTACAGCTTGATTCTCAGTGCTGACTCTTTTTAAGTGTAGCTGATGCTAAAGACAGACGGGAGAGCACCAAACATCCAGGGCAGGGTACATGATGCAGGGGGCGGGACGACCCAGCTGAGCACGCCTTTGGGTAATAATCGTTGAGTACACATTGTATTTTGCACATGAGTACAACGTGCCACACGGGATTGCAGAGTTTAGACCCCTGTGCATTCCTTGATGTTCACACCATTCATGCATAGAATTCATGCAACACCTTGGTCTAAGATGAAAACTAAAGTTTTTATTGTTGTTCAATGCTTTTGTGCTTAGAATCTTACACTTTGCCATTGAGACAATTTAAAAATCAAGCCATATCAAAATTAAGATATAATAAAAATAAAAACGAAGTTCCTTAACATTTGTCCCTGCCACGAAAATGGGTTTGGTCCGAGACGTGGGGGTGAAGGGTCCAGCAGACCCAGGCACGAAGCTGATGTTGGATGTTACCTGACTCTGATTTACCTCGAGCTAGGCCATTAGTCCCACATTACTTGAGTGTTCAATTTACTTCTACATTTGAAAGTTGTAAAATGCAAAATGATTTTTTTACTTCCTAATTATGAGTAATAAAAATTTAAGGGGATAGAAAGTGTAACTTGTCTGTTAATTGAGGGGAAAGAGCCATGCTAAATCAGTCAAGAACAGAATGGTCACCAAAGAAACACAGAAGAAACTGCCTGTGAGGACCCCATTTGCTATTTTAATTAGCATCTGTCAATTAGAATGACGGGGGAAGGAACCTGATTAATGAAATCATCATCCCAAATTGAAAGGGAAGGTCAAAAAGAACATGATGTCTCATTCGACATCGTTTGGAGGATCTTATATACCTAAATTTCTGGAATCCTCTTTTAGACCTCATGAGACCAGACTGTTAATCTGACCACTCAATTAACTCTGGGTATAATTAACTGCCTACACAGCCCTCCTCAGAACTGAAGCTCTCTGTCAGCAAGATTAGTTCATCTGGATCACGGGAAGGGCGGGGGGTGACATGGTTTTTTCTCCTCTCGCGTGCTGGCAGAGGGGACCGGAGAAGGGGCATCTCCAGTCACTCCCTATCCTGGGCCTGCAGAACATTGCCGCTCTGCTATGATCTGCCCAGAGCATGCAGGACCTGGGAGAATATTAGCTGGTGTTTGAACAAATTTCACAGTGCAAAAGACCAATTTCAGCAGCCAGTTTGGCAGCTAAACTTGTCTGAGTCATAAAAGGAAAGCTTCTAAGTCTAAGTGATGCCCAGTCACTGAGAAACAGCCTCCAACCCCTCCTGTGAAGTTGGTAAGCAGGGCATCTGTCTGCGTCCCAGCAAACGAGGCAGAGATGCCAATCAGCGCTCAGCAGGACGCCGAGGGAGGGCAGCTGGTGAGCACCGCTTCCAAGGGCCTCCTCCCTCCAAGCTCAGCACACAGTAAAATCTTCATTTGCTAGCAAAATTTAAATTCCACCCATCAGAAGTTGTGCAGTTGACGTCAAGCTCTGGCTGGAGGAATTGGTGATCTCACTCACGGTATTTTAGGACAGCAGCCTCACCCACCTCATCACATAAACCTTTTTCTTTTTTTTTTTTCCCGGATGCCAACATGGGATGAAGAGAGGCGCCAGCTGCAAGCACATTGAAAACAGGAACGATTTGCAAATATCCAAATGATGGATGAACCTTGTAAGGACGGAGGCAAACAAGTTTGAAAAATGTTAGCAGAACCATAAACACAAAACTCTTTTGGTTATTACAGCTGCAATTAGGGTTGATTGAGAAATCGTGTAGGTTAAACTGCAAACTCCTCAAAGCAAAAACGATTTGGTATTCGTCTTGGTGAAAATGATCACGAAGGTACTGTGTGAGCCAGAAGCCTCTTCTTTGAAGTAATTTTCTTTCTAAGTAGAGAAAGAAATGGGGAAGAAAGAGAGAAAATGGCCTGAGGGCAAAAGAGCAGGCAGAGAGCTGGGAAATGGTGGAGAAGCTCTGTCTAGAGACTCGAGGATGCAAAGGTAGAGGTCACTGCAGGGGTGACCGACAGGAGAACCAGCCCTGGACTCCACAGGGCACAGCTGGCTGAGGAGGGGAAGGGAGAACTGAGGACAGGAAAAACTCGGAAAGAAAACTGTTCTTTTCTAGAAGTTTCATCCAAGGCCCACTAAAGTCTATTCAACTATTTTTTTTTTAAAGTAGCAGAATTCAAGTGACCCTAGACATGTAGGGTGGTAGAATGGCAAAGATCTGAAGAACTGCTGTGGTCCTGTCCTGGTTGCAAGCTCACCAGCTAGATGACTCCTTTTTGTTCTTCTATTTTCCCACTTAGATAATGAAGGTGATAAAATTATTCCTACTCCGCAGGGCTGTCACAAGGACTCTGTGGGTTAATATATGTGAAGCACCTAGCACCTATGACTTTGGTACCTCCATTCAGGAACTTAATTCATGAATCTGGTTGCAAACTGAATTGGATGAAAACTGAATCAGCTTCAATGGTTAGGTTCAATGTGGACTTTATGGGGAAATTTGATTTGGTTCTTGTCTAATTCGGTTTGTAACCAGAATCATGGAAAGAATCATTTGTGACCCGAGATACCACTGTGTATACCAATCACTCCGTAACTGTTAGCATGTATTACTATTTTAATTTGGATGAAACTTTGTGATTCCTGAAACCTAAAGACAAAACAAAACAAACGAAAAAGCAACAATGCATGCAGTGATAGTTGCATAACTTTGTGAACATAGAAAAATAAAAATTGAATGGGTGAGTGGATGACGTGCAAATTATACTCAGTAAAGACATCACAGGGGAAGAAAAACAGTGAGAAAGAACTTTTCCTGTTTCTAATAAGAGTTTTCTTCCTTGTCTAATATGAATGTGATGAAATGGTAGAGTTCTATTTCTTTATAGAACAAATGTAACTCTCCCAACTCTGGTCTTTAGTGTTCCCTTCAGTTGTGAGTGATACCAGTGATTAAATTATTTTGAATCACCAGTGTTTTAATTTGTGGAAAGAAGCAGAGACATAAATAATGGAATTGTGGAAATAAAGTGTTGGGGAGAGCGTGTGAGAGCTTGCTGCCTGTTTCATGGAGGGGGGTGTTCACTAGGAAAGGAAGATTCTGAGAATCAGGTAAATGTGTGTTTTTGTGCTTGGGTTTGACGAAGAGAGCTGTCGAGAAGTAAGACTGGACTCAGGAGACACGGGGTCAGGGGGACAGGTGGGGCTCAGTGAGCCCTGTTTGTCGGACACTGAACTGTGTCCTCATGTCACCATCCTCGTTCGCCACCATCCCCTGCACTCTGGAACAGACTCAAAGGCAGAAGGCAGCGGAATGGAAGAGCTTTGGGAAGGCCTCAAGAGGAGGGGCTGGGAGATGTTGCCTCAGAATATAGTACCTCGGCGTTTAGAGCAAGGCGCTCACTCTTAGCTTTCTTTTGCTCACCCCCGCCTGCCTCCGATGCAGGTCATAGCACACTTGTGCAGTGAGTGTCCCCCTGCTGCCTCAAGGAGAGGAATTTATCACTGAAGCCACAAGGATACAGAGCAGAGCCCAGCAAACAGGCCTTGCTGAAGACCCCCCACCCCTAACCCTGTTTGTTCTCTCTGGATAATGCCCCACCTTACTTCTCTATGATTATCCATCTCTTCATCAAACCCAAGCATAAAAGTCTACATTTACCTGTTTCTTCATCTTTATTTCCTTTTGAAGCCCTCCATGTCACATAAAACTTGTATTACATAAACGTGTGTGCTTCTTTCTTGTTAATCTGCCTTGTGTTATGAATTTCTCAGCCACAACCCTTGCAATGGCAAGAAAAGATGTTTCTTTGCCCCTGCAGTATGATCCAGTGGAGGCCACTGGTTAGGAATGCTGGATCCTGGCCAATTAGAAGTGAGGCATCTTAGCTGACTTGGCTTGGGGAGCATGCTTGGCTTTCTCTGGTTGATCTTGAGTTGGAAGAGGAAGAAGAACTAGGGAAACCTTCAGTCATTATCCGGTAGTGATATTGTTCAGGGTCAGTGGCTGTAAAGATTAAAGGTCAGCTTCCTAGACTGGTATCTGCGAAAGCTGTGGTTCAGAGATCTCTTGGTGCGTATGGTTTGACTACTGTTGGTCAATATATTTCATCTCTAAGACAGACTATATTTGGTGCATAATTCCCATCCAAAGAGAACAAAATATCTTACCTGAGATTTTCAACCACAACATTCTCAAGAATGACGAGGGAGAAGACATATATTGATGGAGCAGGAGAAAACTGTTGAAAAGAGAGAAATGCAACTTTTTTTTATTTTTAAGAGAAAAAAGTAAAAATAACAATAAAACAGAATTTCAAAACAGGCTAGTGGGACAGTAGCAATAATTGGTACATCACACATTGTTGTCTACATAGTAGTTATTCAGAGTACAAGATGTGGGCATGAAATATTGTACAAAGAATATTAGGCTGATCTTTCCTTTCAATGAATTAAGAGAAACTAGATGAAAAAATAAACATTCAAATACACAACCATCCAAGATTTAGCTGAAGTTTTTAAAATGAGTACAAACACACTATTGCAAAGTAAAATCTCAATCGCTCCACCAGCCCACATGGTACAAACTTTTCCCATTTAACTTCAGAGTGCTCCAGGCAACTACAGTTTGACCTTCCTTCTTCCCCCTTCGATTGTACGGCTGATACCCACAAAAACTTTCAGAAGCTTGAGCCAGGAAATGGAGCTAATGGTCTTTGAGGCTGTGGCTGTGAAATTTACTCACAAGGAGTAGGATTTGCTGGCACCTGCTCAAAGGAGCCCCTATAGAGACGCGATGATGGAAAAATAGTATAGGAGCACGGCCTCACTGAATTGTGAAATTCAATTTAAAACCCATGAGTCAGTTTCTCAGCAGGATGTCCATAGAGAAAAAAAAAATTCCAGTGAGCAGAAAATAAAAAGAATATTAAAGAATGACTTCTAATTCTGTTTTTTAAGAGAAAACTGGGAATATCCTGTAATTAAAGTTCAGCACAAAACAAGGAGAGACATTTGAGAAAAGTTATAAGCTGGAGCCTCTATAAAAGTAGCACACATGATTGATGTGGAGAAACCGCCAGTCATTTTCCACACTCTCTGCCCTGCGAAGCTGGAGCTCCTCTCCTAGAGCAGACTCCTCCGGGGGCCCGCTGTGGAGAAGCCCGTGTGGGGCGAGCAGCCCACAGGAGTCGCGCCGGCTTCCGCCCGAACACAAACCCTGTTAGTGCAAGGACTGGGCGAGCCTGGGCTTCTGCCTCGTGTTTAAGGGTTTCTGAGAGTAGTCACGATGGAGAGAAGTGCTGCGAACACAAGGAACGCGGGGAAGTCTTCTTCTGACCCTCAGCCGTCAGGCGCATGTCAGAGACAAATTCAGCATCCACGTAGGGAAGCACGCGGAGAAGTCTTCAGTCACTCTGCTTGCCGCGGGTAGACTGTGCTGTCTGCAAAGCCTTCGCTCCCTGGTGTTGACGACTTTGGATGATTCACCCCTTTGGGTTTGGGCTGGGCTCCTAGGCAGCTGAACGTGGCAGAGGTGATGGGCTACCAATTCTGTGACTTGGCTACAGGATAGCGTGCCTTCGATCTCGCTAGCAGACTCCTTTGCTAGCTCTGGCAAAGCAAAAGCATGTGTGGAAAAGGCCATCTGGCAGTGAACGGGGGCTGCCTTAGGCAGAAGCCACCAACGGGCTGAGTACAACTAGGCGCCTCAGCCCAGCATCGTTCCGGACCTGAGTCCTTCCAGCAGCCACGTGGGTTCAGCGGGGTCCTTCGTCTGCTGCGCTAGCACGGAAGACCCGAGCCCGGGGTTCTCCGGAAGGCAGCCTGCGACAGGGCCTGAGGCCCGGGTCCAGAAAGCCACCCCTAGAACCCCGACCCACCAAAACTGAGAGATAATAAACATACGTCGTTGTATGTCAAGAAGCTTGTAATTGTTTGGTACATGGCAACAGATAACTAATAATCCTGGTCCCTCTCCCAGTATTTAAGGACACTGTATTTATTGTGAGAAGCCTTATATATATTAAAACTGAGTTTTTGCCTGGCGTGGTGGCGCACTCCTTTAATCCCAGCACTCGGGAGGCTGAGGTAGGAGGAGCATTGTGAGTTCGAGGCCGGCTTGGGCTACAACACAAGTGCAAGGCCGGCCTGAGCTACATAGAGCAACCCTGCCTCAAAAAACCAGGGCCGGGAGTTTGGCTTAGTGGCTTACGCGCCTGTCAGGCAGGTGCGAGGTTGTGAGTTTGATCCCTGGTGCTGCAAAAACAAAACAAAACAAAACAAACAAACAAACAAAAAAACAACAAAAGAAAAACTGAGTTTTAAAAATTTACTCTACAAACAAGAACGTGCACTGTAAACAAAACATCAAAACCTCAGGAATATGGCCAGGATGCTGTTAACCTTACACACTTTAAGACATATGCGAGCTCATACTACGGAAAATACATGTGGAAACATCTACACTAATTGCTTGCATCTTATTGTACCTGTGAGAAATCACACTGTAGAAAAGGCATTGGATGTAAGGAATTTGAGTCCATTCACAAGTTTTTTTTTTTTTTTGAATGTTAGGAAGCATGTAAATCTTAGAGTGGAAAAACCCTGTGAATATGAAAAAATGTAGGAAAACCTAATTTGTCCTTTACCCGCAGGACACAGATGAGAATACCACCATAGAAAAGCGTTAATACTTGGCATTTCACTCGCTGCCCACAGGGAATACCAGAAGAGAAATCTTTTTAAAGAGAAGAGAAGTCTTTTTAAATATGGATTTTCCTCATCGATAACTCATCCTTAAAAAATGTCTCTCTAGCTCATTAACTTCCACTTTTTATATTCTGAAAGAAAGATTAGAGTGAGAAATATTCCTTTAAGAACCTTTCCAGCTATAGCATACAAATTTTAATATGTGGCATTTTGATTATGTTTCAGCTATAGAGAGTTTATTTTATGTCTCTTAAACCCATGGGGAACTTTGAGTATATTTTAAAAATTATCTCTAATTTTTTCAGATCATGAAAGAAATACATCTTTATTACAGAGAATTCAACCTTTTACATGGAAGTATAAAGTGACATTTACTTGTTATCGGCCAAAGTTAACATTCTGAGCTACTTATTTTCAGCCTTCTTTCTGTGCAAAAAGAAAGACTGTAAAGGAGAATAAAAGATAAGTATAAGGAGAGTTCATTCAGCGGGAAGCCCTTTCTGAATAGAAAAAACTATTCCTTGTAGACGATGGTAGTAAATGGCAATAGAGGGCAGAGACTGAATATGTACAATGAGATGGATACTACACTTCTAGAATACTAAAAGTATCAAGGGCCTTCAGTCATGTTTCACCTTGCGAGAGCAGTTTTGAATTTTTTCAACTTCTTTTAAGACCTAGGATGGGAATGCAGTGCCATTCTTGTTCCTGAAACAGGATGAACTTACCCTTGTCCAGCCCTTGGGGAACCATTTGTCCATTGAGGAATGAGAATTCCTAAGCCCAGAATGGCAACTGTCTCTTGTGCTCCCTTCTTAGCCAGTTTGGGGACCCATTTTAGATGCATTGTCCCCTTCATGCGTTATGATTTAAAAAAGATTATTTGCCTTTCCAATTATAATAATGACAGAAAAAAGCCAGTCCCTGAGCAGTTACTATAGTAACCAGGAGCACCTTAACTTCTATGAGGGAGATGGACGCTTGACTCTGAATTTGTGCTTCATTTTTGGAAGTCAAGATGCAGTCAGTCATGTGCTTTGCAAACACTCCACTTCTGAGTGGCAAGCCATGAACTTTGCATGTGTTCGTGAGTGTGTAATTTGGGCATGCATACATATGCATAAATATTAATATACATCCATAAAAGACACCAATCATCACTCATTTTTGAACTAAATTACTTTCTGACAGAGACATATGAAATTAATTGAATTGCAAACAATATCCAAGAGATAGACTTAGCACATGGCTTCTCTTTATTATGGATTTTTTTTGAAGCTTAGAAATGAACTGTTTCTTTCCCTTAAAGGACTAAAGACGCTTGATAGCTCTGCGTCACGCAAATGCATTTCTTCCAGAGGAAAGAATCGGCTGTCATCAGTGAGAGGACTGCCTGCTCGTACAGGATTCCAGGCCACCTGCGCAAGAGTGTGGGTAGAAAGAAGGTGAACATTTTTAATCAGGAAGAAAAATAAATATCCAGAGCCAACCTGAAATATGAGATAAATCTGATAGCCAAGGATGTTCAGCCGAAACCTGTAGATGGACAGGTTGGTCTCAGCAAAGTAATTCAGGTCTTGGAAAGTGCACTGTGAAACAGACAGCTTTATAATGCAGAATGATTGAGAGACTTTGAAATTCCAGGCAAAGTCATAAAAATATTCCTGCTTTTAAAATATATATATATTACTGCTCAAATCTATCATGGCATTTTAAGGAGTGCTGACTCTATAAATTCTGACTTTTATCAACAGCACTTCAATAATGTTCAGAAAATAAACTTCCCAGGAAAACCTCGGGTGTTCAATTAGTGTTAAACGTTTTAGGGCAGAAACTGAGATAATGAAATTATGAGGACAACGGCAGCTTAACGTTTTGTGGCTCACGAGAGATTTATGCATTCCAATATAACCTCAAGCTACGCATATGGCATAATAAAAAAGAATGGATTCCTGACAGGGGAGCACGGGGTAGGGAATTGGACTGTACTTGTCTTAATACTAGTTCTTTGTCTTAACAGAAAGGCTACAAAATCCCTGCCCCAAACTTATTCTCACTACAAATTCAAGCTTTACTCTCCCCAACCCCCACCGCTATGACTCAAATTGTGTTTGAATGGAATATAGCTTCTTTTACAACAATCATTTCCTCTTTAGTGTAAATTGCATTAGGCTCCCAGGAGTCCTGCGGGAACTCCTGCTCTAAGAGAGATCAAGGAGAAATGCTGGCCTCTGCACCGAACAAGAATGAGTCACTCTCACACAAGCTTTCCAGCATTTCGGCAGGAGGGCAAAACCGACTCCATGGTGGTACTGGTCTCCCTGCCAGGGCATCTGGTTGTCCTCTCCAGACCTGGCGTGAACAGTCTTTTCGGATGTGGGAGGGGTCCATCTTAGAGCACCCCTGTGGCTCTTTTGGGGTTTCTGTCAAGGCTTGTTAGGCTGGAGGACCGCAGGAAAATTGGAAAGATCTTGGGTACCCTTTCACGCTGCCTACCAAGGCATCCCCCAGCAGTGTGCCGAAATTAAAGGACAGAATGCAGAAGCTGCCGGTGGCGTCACTACTAGTGGGTGTCTCAGATAACTGAGCAGATTTCAAAAAGGTAATTTGGAAATGTTGGCTGGCTTTACTTGTACTAAGTTTACTCTTCCAAGCTTGGTGCTGTGATGATAAGGTATTGCTATGGCTCTATAAAATTACTATGGAATTATACAATTCTGGGGGAGAAATGACCTCTCTTATTTCAAGGACCTCGTTGAGGTTCGTGTTTCTCTTTTGAGTACCTGTTACCAGGAGGTGAAGCGCGTATTCACACATTGATATGCAGAAAGCGTCTGCCCAGGACAAGCTCATGGTGGGCAGGAGAGTGAAAAGTCTCCAGAGACGCGTTCTCTGAAATTCTGCACAGAGTGGAATGCAAAGGAGCTGGAGTCAGAGAGACTGCGGTCTGGATCTGCCCTCACCACCTGGTCTTGGGAAGGGTGTTTAACTGCTTTGATCCTCAGTGTCCTGTATGGATAGATATACTTTAAATGACTGTTGTAAGAATTAAATAAAGGTACTTATGAAGTACTTAGCACAGTGTCTAGCACATAGGAAAAAGCTCTATAATACAGCACCCTATTCTGTGAAGCTGATTTGAGAGATTAACACTGCTCTTAGAACTAGCAGCTGGCCCTTGCCTTTAGTAATACACGTATCCATAGCACGTGCCCCTCTTGTGGGAAAGTATCAATGATACACCTCCCTTACCCCTTTTGTTTTTCTTTTCTTGATTTTTTTAACTAATTATTTTATTGCTGATTATTCTCAGTAATAATACACCCGGGATCCCATTTCTGGTGTCAAACCATGGGTAATGGTGGGAAGAGGCACATAATTCCAGGTCTGGAAAGACCTTCAAGGGGCCACTCTGCTTCTAGAAATACATGCCAGTGATAGCAGCTACCATTTGTGGAATCCTTGCTAGGTGTTCAAAACTCTGTGTGCATGCCATCTCATGTAAGTTTTGCAGCAACAGCTGAGCTAAGGTTCGTTTTATCCCTCTTTTGCAGGTTAAAAAACTCATGCATAGAGAGTGCGAGGCAGTTTATGTAAAATTCAGAGCTCCAGCCGGTTCCCAGCTAAAGCAAACCCCATGGTAGCAGTTGCAGTAGAATACTGCCTTGTATGTAGCAGCCTAGATTGCTGTCAGTTCCCTTCACAGTATGCTTACAAATGAGTCGCCATCAGTCTTCAGTCATTTGTGTACTGGATCAGGAAAGATTCCTTGTGCTTAGTTGTAGTTCTCACCCGTCTCTGTTGCATTTGTTTTGAATGGAAGTCTATGGAGACTGGAATGGAGAAAACAGTGCATTTCTGATCATAGCAACTATTTTTAATAACATGAAGTTTAAGCGACCTATAAGCTTTCTTTTCTATAGTAAAGAATTATCCCCAATACTTCAGTGTTACACGGGAGGGGACATATAGGAAAATCAGAAGGAAGTGGGGTTGTCCCGATAAAGAGGCCCACAAGGGAAATTTTGACTCAGTCCAGCAGGGGGAGCTCTGTAGTCCAAGTGGATCACATTGCATCCTGCAGAACAAGCAAGCTGGTGTTTAGGCCTCCAAACCTGTCAGTCATTAGTTAGGGATACTCTAAGGGGACATAAATTTCCAGGCACTTCAAGCTGTCCATGTGCATGGAGCAGGCTCCTCCCCAAGGGCAGCCCTCGGACAAAGAGATGCAGGTGTGGGCCGTGGGGGCTGGTGTGGTGAGAAATGGAGGGTGCTAGGAGTGGCAGGGCAGGGCCATGGAAAGCAGTTGCCGTGCTGATGGGTGCTGGAAGGGCGCTGGGCGTTCGGAGGTCTGTTAGTACCCATATCTCTCAGGGCATCCTTGGCTACTTCTCCTGTCAAGCGAGGAGAAAGAGTCCTTCCTCTATCTGAGAAGCCACACAGTTGCGTTAAAAGACCGAGGATTTTCTGGCACACCCACAGCATGCCATCCCCTAGCTGTGTGATGAAGGCAGGTTGCCGGATACCCTAAAACCCCCGCCTCCCCATCTAGCAACTAGTAGTACAATGTACACCCACTTGGGTTGTTCTAGGAATTGGGGAGCTAAGGTTTTAAACTGCATAGCAAGTACCTGGGATGTCTCAAAGTGTAGCAGTGTGTTATTTCTCTAGCCTGCTCCTCCCAAACTCACACAGAGGAAAGCAGATACAATGCTTCCTTTAAATAATCTTGACACTATCTAACTAGGGGGCCCACCCCTAGCGGGCAGCTTCTGAGTGTCTGTATCAGAAATCCATCATTACCTTCATAGAAACAGTAAGTCATTTCTAAGCATAACTTAATTTTTTTTCTTGAATTGTGTCAAAACTGATCATTGATCTCAGGAAGAAAACCATTTCTGAAAGGTTACCTGTATCCCTCAGCGCTACAGGGCATTTCTGTTAGTGGGTGCACCGATTCTGTAGTTCAGGGTGCAGACGTACGAAGGCCCCATCGTTAGCTAAGTAGCCGCTCACTGCCGTGTGCCGGGGCCTCCAATAGTGGAGGTCTGCATGCATCAAACCAGGAGCTGAATTTGCTTTTCCTTGTGAGAGCACCGCTGTCAAGGCTGCTCTGCTTTGAATATAACAGCACGACCCTGGAAATGTTAGTAGCCTTATCAGTCAGCATCGTGTAGAGGCCACACGAATGAAACTGTTACTTTGCAAGCACTTGCCATAGTTAAATGCAGGCAGCAAAAGTTCCCACAGGCTGTAACAATTTCAGCGGCTGCTACCCAGCGGATCAAATCATAACCCGAGGATTCGGGGCCCAATTCAAAAAGTGCCTAAAGGGCATCCTGCGTCCCTACTTTTTCTGGAACAGATAAGAGGGACTTGAAAGTAGTACCTTTGTTAGGTCAAATCCAAGACATTTCAAATTAGAATATGTTAAATTCTATTTTTGCTTATTGTACATACATAAACTCATAATCCTGCACTGTATTAGTGTATCACACACACACACACACACACACACACACACACACGCACTGCCCTCCCCTCCTTGCTGCACTTGCATTTGGCTGGTTCCATCTTTCCCGCAGGTCTTCCCTGGCATTTACCATATAAGCGCACGTTTGCGCATAAGCAAGCCCTGCAAAGCGATTCCTTCTATTGTTTCCTCCAAGTAATCAGGGTAGCTCCACACTCTCATCTCACAAGTTGCCAAAAATTATGTTCACTTACGGCTCGCTGTGGAGTCTCGGATTTCTCTCTGTGTGCGCATGTTCCTCTCGTCGGCGCTAATGAAAATTATGCATGCATGTGATGGGGAGGAAGAGCCCTGTGGAGGCTGCCTCCCACGTACAGACTTAAAGGCTGGATGGAAAACCAAAATGTCACTTTACTGTTTATTTTTCTCACACAGGTTTTTATTAACCAGTTCTCGTATGATGATGTCCAGGCATCGCACTAGCATGTGTATCTAATCTCCTACCCTCTAATCTACAGCCCAGGCAGGCTTAGGAGAGCTGGCGTGCGGGCAAGGATTGTAAGCCTTCTACATCTGTGATGGATGCGGAATGGTAAAAATCAATTTCAGGTCATTCGGTCCATCCTGGGATTGCTGTGTAACTGACGAGGATCCTAACAAACTCTTGGTTGCAAAATTACAAAGGTCTTTCTATATGTCCTCAAAAAGCCTCTTGTGCTCACACAATGTTGAGAAAAGTTCTTTCCAAAAAGAAACTGCATAATACCTTTATTAACCTTCTCCTCTAACCATGCTTTATAAACATTTTCTTTTCACCCCTTCTCCATCCCTTTGGAAGAATTGAAGTAATTCTTAAACAAGCAGTAGTTTTGTAACAGAAAATTTATCTTCAACCTAGTCTCAAGGGTATAGATTATTAGATCATTCAACCAATTAAGGGAAATCAATAACTTCTTGATTCACCTCTAAGGTCCCTAAACAGTCACATTGTATAATTCTACCATTATTCAAGTTCCTAAATACACTTGGTATATTGCTTTTCGAGGAAGACCCTTAAACAGCTATGCATAATATGGAAAGCGATCCCTTTATGGTCAGGTGGGAGTTATTTGTACTTCCATCTCAACGTATGATTAAATATGATTAGAGATATTGTGTTGTAATAAGGTAACCTTGGAAAGACCCCTAGGGGAAACCATGGCTGATGGATTCATTAGTTTAAGCTTGGGAAATGGATGCAGCTGCTGAGTAGAATCTAAGGAGTAGAAATGAGAACAGAGATCCCGCAGGCAGGTGCAGGCCTCTGTGGCAAAGTCCTCGATTGTGACCAACCTGGGGAGTGGGGAGGTTGTGGTGCAGAGTGGCTTTGGTAGGAAAGCTAAGAAAATAGCAGAGTCCTATACGGTATCCACAAAAGGAGGTATGCAAAGAACTGAAGCAATTAGCCATTCAAGAACAGGCTCAAACCAGGCGTGATGGTGTATGCCTGTAATCCCTGCATGCTGGGAGACTGAGGCAGGAGGATCACAAGTTCAAGGTTAGCCTGGACAACGTAATGACTTGGTGAAAACCTGTCTCAAAATAAATTAAGAACTCTAAAGGGCTGGGATGTAGCTCAGTGCAAAGGCACTGGGTTCAATCTCCAGTACTGAAAAAAACAAAACAAAACAAAACAAAACAAAAAAACCAAAGAATGGTGTATCCTAATTGTGCAGCAAACATTCATGGGGTGCTTACTCTGTGCAAGGCACCTTGGCCAGGTGGTGTATGTCAGTCGGTTTAAAGTAACCCTGAGAGGTAGATAGTATTAGCTATCATAATTTTCTTCCAGGTGAGAAAACCGAGGCTTGGAAAAGATAAAAGGAACACTAGTCCAGGGTCACACAGCTGTAGTAACTGGCCTGCTGGGACAGATTCAAATTCAGGTAGGGGGATCTCAGGGCCTCTCTTTGTACCACTCGGACATAGGACTTCATTGATTCCAAGTACGAAACGGCAGCACTCACAGGACCAGATTAGAAGCTCAAGAAGTCAGTTCTGCATGGGAGCATAAGCACCAGAAAGCAGGGACAGCGTGATCTGTGCCTTGGTGTCACGCTTCTCCCGGCAGCGTATTGACAGGAGCGTGGCTGTGCGGCCCTGAGAGGGAAGCCAGCTCCTGTGCTCCCGGCTGGCCCGGCACAGTGCCTGGTGCTAGGACGCTCCGTTCAGCCTCCTCTCATGCATGCACGGCTTTGGGGAGCAGACCCTATGGTCCCTGGGGCGAGGAGAGGGCAGCGCTGGACGGCAGGAGATCTCCAGGGGTGTGGAGCCACAACCAGGGTAAAATGAGACCGTGTGGAGTTGGCGCGCGGGTCCCAGGAAGGAGGTT
This sequence comes from Dasyprocta punctata, assembly GCA_004363535.1. Classification (NCBI taxonomy): domain Eukaryota; kingdom Metazoa; phylum Chordata; class Mammalia; order Rodentia; family Dasyproctidae; genus Dasyprocta; species Dasyprocta punctata. The sequence continues at coordinate 27,868 of RJWM01011973.1, forward strand.
GCCCTCTCTTCTTCCCTTGCTGAGGGATCGAGGCAAGACGAGGAAGGAAGTCAGAGACTCAGATTCTGGTGTCAAGCTTTAAATCCTTCGCACACTCCTCTGTTCGGGGTGCACTGGCGCTTGGCGATTCCCTCTTGCTCTGGGACTTCAATGCTGTCTCCAGCCTGATGTCTACAAGATTCATCCCACGAGCCTGGCACTGTCCCTTGCCTGTATGATGTCAGCTTCCATAAAGCATGTAGCGAATGTCTCCTAGCGTCCAAAGCTGGACTCTGGATTTCAACTTCCCCGCCCAAACCCCTCCCTTCCCAGGTCCTCCACCCTTCAGTAAACAGCACCAGCATCTCACTGCTCAGGGGGCCGGCAGCCCCGCAGCACCGCACACCGCTGTCCCGCGCCTCCCACCCGCCATTCAGTCCGAGAGCAAGTCCTGGGGACACCTCCCGAAGGCTACCAATCCCAGGGAACGTCAAAAATGGACGCCTGCGTCCTGTTTTCCCCGGCTCCGGTCCAGCTGGTCCGAGACCAGGTCCGGGTTTCCGCGGTGCTAAGACTGGTGGGAACGCAGAGCCCAGCGAGCCCCTGTGTCAGACACCCCCGCCCTGGCTTTTGGGCGTGGGATAAAAGGCACAGCCTTGGCCGCGCCTTCGGCTTCTGTGGGTCTCATTCCCTCGCTGCCCCCCGACCTCCTCTCCTTCCCCCTTTCCTTCCCGCCGTGCTGCGGCCGCCCCGCCTCTTCCCGGGTCCCACAGGCCCCGCGGGCCTCCTCAGGGCTGTCGTGCTGGCCCTTCCCCTCCTGAAAGGCTCTGCACTACCGACCGGCTCGTCAGGCAGGTGTCGGCCGGAACCGCATTCCTCAGCGAAGCCTGAAATAAAACAGCCCCACTGCCCCGGCCCCGGCACGCTGTCTCTTGCCTTTGCTGATTTTCGGCCTCCCGTGGAGTTGCTGTGTTTTCCCCGTCGTGTGTGCGCGTGCAGGTCTTGTCCCCGCTAGACCAAGATTGATGAAAGCGCTTGCTTTGTTCGCTTCGGCCTTACCAGTCTTCACAGCAACTCTTGCCCTTAATAAGTGGGTTTTTATTAAGTAGATCTTGGCTATCTGTCTGTCCAATAACGGAACGTATTATTCAGAAAGATGGGTCTGTCCAGCAGCCCAAATGCATGCTTTCTTTCTCTTTTCTCTTCCTCTCTTCCTTCCTTCCTTCCTTCCTTCCTTCCTTTCTTTCTTTCTTTCTCTTTCTTTCTTTCTTTCTTTCTTTCTTTTTCTTTCTTTCTTTCTTTTCCTCCCTCCCTCCCTTCCTTCCTTCCTCCCTCCCTCCCTCCCTTCCTTCTTTCCATTTCATTTCATTTCATTTCATTTCATTTCATTTCATTTCATTTCATTTCATTTCTTTGTCTTTTTGAAACAGGGCCTCACTGTGCAGTTCAGGCTGGCTTTGAGCTCACTTTGTAACCCAGGCTGGTCTCAAACTCACAATGATCCTCCTGCTCAGCCTCCTGAGTGCTGGGATTACAGGCGTGTGTCACCACGCTCAGCTGTTGCCTGATTTTTATTTCGGTTATTGGCCCCATGACTCAGGGCTTGTGCCTACATTACAGGAGCAGGTCAAGACTAAAAGTGGAATCTGGTTGCTGCATTTTCCTTGTGTTTAGGAAATGTCTTCAACTCCTTTGTGGGCTCATGTGTGGGGATGGGGTAGGGAACAGGGTAATGAAAGCAGGAGGATGTCATAGTCAGAATAGTCTGGCTCACGCTGAGGTAACAAACACAACCAAAATCTCCAGCGGCTTTAACACAATGAAAAAGTTGTTTTTTCTCATTCATGAAACATCTGCCGCAGGTCTGAAGAATTCTCCGGGAATCTTCTCCTCCCTGGGACGGCTCTGCATTCCAGCCTGCCTGGCTCTTCAGACAGCTCGGCATCCACACAGACAAGGCAGACAGCTGCTCGCCAGACCTTAAGTGTGTTTGCATTTACCAGCCGAAGCACGTGGCCTGATGTTCCCAAGGAGAGGAGAACAGTATGTCTCAGGGAGCATGAGGGAAATTCTACCACAGCCATCAAGAAAAGAAAGCCAAAGGAAAGAAACACTGAAGAAGCATTATTTAATGTAGGAGTCTGGTGAAAGTCTGCAGTCCCCACTTCTCATCAATATTAGAAATGCTGGAGTGAAACTGTATGTCTAACCCCAGGTATACGTAACCAGCCGGGAGCTCCAGTAGAAATCAGGTTTGTTAGCTGTCATCTCACACTTCCTTATCGCTTTTCACATTTTTGTGTCTTAAAGCACTGGGATCTTCAATGCTCCATCCTTCAGAGACAGTTTTCAGGGCAGTCTTTGTGATGGAAGATCTTAGAGGCTTCCTGTTTATAATTCCATTTGGCATCCACTGGATTACAGCACCAAGCTGTCCTCATAAAGGACATTGCGTATGACAGGAAAGCCAAATGGACTCTTGTCAGATTTCTCAAAAAACTTGCAAACCTCATGACTTCAAAACTGAATTATTGTGAGGTTTGCGACAGGGTCTCCCTTGACCCATAGCAGGTAACTCGGGGTGCCGTTGAGCAGTCCCTGACTGGCGCACCACAGGGAGGTGAGGCTGTCGTGTCTGTGTCTGCAGGCTGCACTCACTGCCATCTTGCTCCAGGTGCAGTTCCACGCAGCAACTGTGATCCTTCAGCTCACTCGAATGATCTTATAGGCTACTTTCTTCCTTGGTTCCTAGGTTCCTGCTTAAATATTGAAATAAATAAAAGACTTGGCTATAAAAGTTAACCTAGAAACTATAGGTTGTACAGAATGGCAACCAGAATCATGGAATGAATTCTCCTACCAGAGCTGTGGAAATAATTAAGTTTCTGAACTGAGGTACTTCAATCTAGATTGATGGCTGTGGAGACATAAATCTCACAGAGAAGTCCACAATTTCTCACCTTTTCATGATGCGGTTCAAAATTTCTCTGTTCTCTTAGGATTACATAATGACAATACCAGGAAAAAATTCACTTGCTGGTTTGCTTTAAATTTACTTTAATAGTGTGGACAAGCAAAAACAAAGAAAATAATCACAGTGATGGTTTCGAGTTTATAAACTACTGTCTGGGTAACATTAGTATATGTGGTCACGGAACTGCCATTCGGTGAATTACTTCAGGCCCTCACTCAGTGTTCCCCTGAAAAGGAGCACAGCGCTTAGTGTGCAATCTTCACCCCGGGAACATATCCCTCATCCAGCAAGAGAGGACCTCCTAGTCACCTAGCATTCTTTTTGTAAGTCACAAAAGCTAAGCTGAGCTACGAGACTGAGAGTATTATGCTATAGTTCAGCATTACCTGCACATTCCACAGACACATCCAACAGGACATCTCTTCCCATATATATCCGGCGAACCCCTATTCCCTATTGCAGTGAGCTGCTCTTGTTCACCCAGGATCCCCCGTGTCCAGCACATTGTTTCATGCATGCTTGTGGGATGCATAAAGGAACACAGACTTTGATGACACAGAAGTCCCTCCATTTGTCTGATTATTAACTCTGGACATATGAAGAGTAATATTACTGGCCTGTGCAGATTGGTAGATCAAGAAATTTAAGTTACTTTTCTAACTTTATTCCCAGGAAACAATGAAGTATTTTTGCATGCAATTGTGTGGATATGTAAGTGCATAGTATGTATGCATTTTAAAAATCTTTTTATAGAGCTCTATTTGAGAGTATTTTTTTTCTACAAAATAGAGGAAGTTCTCATACTGGTGTTTGTGTGGTCTCAAACAGTAAGGATAGTCATTTTTTGTACTGAATACCATTTTACAATGTGTTTACAAACAGATACATCTGGAGATGTACAGTTTTTAAACTCTAGGTTTTTTGTATGTGTTTGCTTCTTGTAACTTTTTTCAGAAATATTATGAAAGTACTATACAAGGTATATATGTGCGTCACAATACTTAATTGAATAAAAAATGAGTAGTTGAGAAATTCAGAGCAATAAAACCAAAAAAGGCAGTTGAGGGGAATAAAATCATACCACCATAGAGCTGGATACACAAAAATTCAAATCTTGAAGTCCTACTTACTTGCTCAGAGCTCTGTAATGGGCAATGTACAAACCAGAATTTAATGTTCTTATTCTTCAGATAAAGCTAGGTTCTCACAAGTGACCCAGCTCTCCTTGATAGTGAAGCCTGAAAGAAATTTGTCACATAGGTGATCATAGAGAAGTCACTGCATACTGAGGCTGATAAAACTTTACACAGTGTCCTTATAGAAAATACAGTGAGTTTAAGATTGCTCTAACAATATCCCTCAAAACAGGCTGACGACATTGAACTCAATGGAAAAGCAATTCAACACAGGACCAATTGGATGAGGTTTTAGGGACATAGGTCCCTGCCACCTAGTTTAACAGCAAGTTAGAGTTTTAGGGGAGTCAGAAGCTCCAGTAGACATCACGATGACCCCATAAATTGTTCTTTCAATTAAGCTTTGGGCAACTACTGCCTGACACCGAGTTCAGGATGATGTTATTGATAGGGGAAATGCCCTTAGGAGCCATGGATGCCTGAGGTCTCAGGAAATGTTAGAAAGATACAAACCAGTCAGACTCAGAGATGCCAGAAAACTTGCTAGCTTTGTGGGATATCCTCCAGCATCAAATTCAACACATGACTCAAACACAGCTATAACCACTTATGTAGAAAAGAATTAAACTTATAAAAGAAAATTCAATGTAGTATCCAAGGAAATCTTGCAAACCATATTTTTGTGTCATTGCTTAGCTACACATACAAGTACTGAAAATTAAAGGTCATCCATTTTAAAAAGCAGATGTAACGAACTAAAATTTTCTTTTAGGTAAATTATAACTTCTTTAAGACTAGTTCCAGGATCAAAATTGCTTAATTAAAATCTGAATTCACAGTCAGTAGTTTTGCAATAAAAGCTCAAGGATTCACAATCAATTACATGATTTAATCTCAGAAGGAATGACCCAGAAGGAAATTGTGTTTTATTATCTTCAGGAAATATGTAGCATCTAGAACATATCTTCAGCACAGGTTACATGCTTCACTAGTAGAGGAGAGAATCGTATGACATGTACCAGTGGGCTACTGAGCATGCTCGGACACAGTAGGAGTAGGCTGGTGGGGTCCATGACAGTAGGGAGGCCTTGTATCATTCACATCGGCCTTGCTGGATCTGCCCAAAGCTCTCCCATCATACTTAAGGTTTTAAAGATCTGTCAGATGGCGTCACAGCAGGCTAATTCGATGGCATGTTCTGAAGGCATTAATTTTTTCCCCTGCTAAATAGTGGAAAAAAAGTGAATTTTAGTAATTAATAGGCACTTACCCTTCTTTCGTCATACTGTCAGCTTCAGTTGGTTTCTCTCTTGCCATTAACATGTCTAATGCATATGTCAAGTGGAAGCCTGACATGCTAGTGGCAAACAGAATATTATGTGAAGGCGGCAATGTGTTAAAACAATTGAGCGAGCAAGCACTAAAGTTTGCTGTTCGGGCCATATGTTGCAGTGTTTAATTTCCCGTAGTGGAGAAACATGGCTGTCAGAGAAAAAGATGATGAATACATTTACTTTGGGCAACTTATTACAATGAAGAATGACTTTCCAGAGGAAGGGAACTGAAGAATTAGGCTTGCATGCTGAGCATATGGGAGGCATTCAGCGACAGGCAAGGGGAGCAGGACTGCATGCTTTCAAATGAAAGACATTTAATCAATGCATGTGGCTGGTGTTGACATATGGAAGTGAGAAATGGGTTTTGATTTGGAAGACAGGAAGAAGGTTAACGGTAGTACAGGTGGTTACAGGATGATTGATGCCTTAAGTAACTAACAGAGAAAGAGAAAGTGTAATTCTTTTGGTTGAGCAGCAGACTCCAGAGAACGATGTAATTTAGAAAAATACAGAACATGAAATGAGCCAGGGCTGGTCACCCAGCTACAAGAAGAGATGGCAAGCGGAACAAGTCGGGGATCCAGTTTGCTGATCAGACATTGGAGACAGGCCTGTGTCAGGGAGTGAGAGCACCAGGGTCCTCCTACCAGGGGGCAACTCAGAAAGGGCCGAGGCTGGGGTGAACAGGGCTACTCCCCAGGGGCTCACGATGGCTAGCAATCTGCCCAGCCTAGAGTTGGTGCAGCTTTGATTTGCTCCTCTCCAGGAGACTGGGAGCATCCAGAATGCCACTAAAAGCTGAAGAACGATGTCACCTGCTGATAACAAGGTCCTACCGGGGGACACGAAACACAAACAGAATGTTGGTATGTGTTCTGCCCCCAACAATGACTGCTAAACAGGTTTGGGTAGTCATTTTCTTTCCTTGGTTCCCAAAATATGTAGGTTGGAGCTCTTAAATTACCTTTGTGCCCCGGTATTTAATCCCACTCTTCCGGGGTGAAAGGTTAGCTCATGAACTCAGTAAAGCAACATATGATTTAGCTTTCAATTCCTACCTTCTCCTCTTCTTTTTGGTAACTTGGTTAGGGAGATGGTTTGGGAAGATAATGTTTCAGTAGAAGTGATTTTGATCACTAATGTTTATTACAAAGAATATGTGATGGCCAGATCCTACTCAAAATACCATGAATACTTGCACTCAGGAAATACCGTGTTATAAAAAGACATTGTACTAGATTGGTGCTTCATAATGGTTCATTTAAAGTGTGATTAGAGTAATGGGTTTAACAGTGAAAAGTAATGTATTGTTCTTTTCTAAACTGAAAGCACTTGCTAGACAGTTGAAGTGATGATTTAGCTAACAAAATCTTTCCTTTTTTTAGACTTAAACTTCTCATGGGTCAAAGAAGTTAGAAGCCTTTCTTTAGATGTTTCAAGTAGTGAGTGTTAAAATAAATGTACTTTTAATAATAATCTTTAATGGGTGTGTGTGGGGGGGGAGAAGGTGAAGACAGAGACAGTGAGGGACTATTACACACGGAACGTGGGAATTCCGAAACGCGAGTACTTGCCTACAGCTCAGAGAATGCCCATCTGACTTCATGTTGGCCTTTCTTCGATCTTCAGTCCTTACATTTTTCTGAAGATTAGGTTTTAGCCAAGGAAAGCCTATGAGTTGCAGATGGTATTGATTAAATTCTGAGCATGAATCTAAATTGACCTAACATAAATTACCCTTGAAACTAAAGAGGAAGAATGAGTGATTAAGGGAAAGGCTAGAAATGAAGATAATTACATTTAACTGCTAATTCTTTTGTAGAGGGGTCCTTACAACAGTGAACAAATAGGGCCTCAGTTTCCTCCATCGGAAAACAAAGAAAACACATTCCTTTCTCATCAAGTACTGTGAGGCTGAATTAGCTGCTTGATATCTACTTGGGAATCTTCACACAAAAGGTGTGATGGGATGTGAAATGAAATGTTAGCATCCAATATCACATAGGTCTCGCTCTCTATTCTTTTTCAAGTGTCTACCACTTTTACTTTCAACAAGTCAGCCTTTTGCCCCGCCACTTTGGGTGCTATGACTAATTCTCTGATGTCTAAAAATCACACTTGCAGACAAAGTGACAGTGGACAGGGAGCTGTCATCACACCCCTTAAAAATAATTTGTATCTTATTTTTAACCGAACACCGACTGTACTCTTGGGAGTTTGATGAAGGATCCAGAAATCAGCAGGCTAAAACAGTATCTATTAAAGTCATCAGAACCTGTGAGATTTAAGAAGACACAAGAGTTTCAGAAAGGGCACGAGCGATCACTCTTTTACTCTTAAGAAACATGTGCTCTATGCACAGCCAATTAGAGTACAGAAAAATAAAATCGGTTCAATCCTTGTCGGGCCTGAGTATAGCATGCTCAGCCAGGACGGACGAGCTGTCAGACTGCTCATTGAACTAAAATGATCAATATATCAGATCTGAGTTTTTTGGTTGTTGTTTTTCAAAAAAATCTGGAAATATGGATCTTTATGTGAACTCTCCCAAAATTTAAATGTTGCTGAAAAGTTAAAAATAATATTGTCTATCAAACAATAGCAACAACAAAAAAGTGCATATGCAGGCTGCGAATGAGCTCTCGGTCCTCAGTTTACCTCCTCTGATTGGAGGAACGTCTCATGCCACAGCGACGTCCTTTCAGGGTAAATGCTCAGGACTTCGTGGGTTTCCTCGCTCCGCGGCAGATCTCCTCACCGAGTGAAGCTGCAGCTGTCCCCACGCGAAGAACCACCCTCAGTTCACCTCATGAGCAGCGCTTGCTGCAGGCCGACTCTGCCAGGCACCGTCAGGATACAGAATGCGAGTGACGCAGGCTCCTCCTCACGCTGCTCGCAAAACGGGCGGTGAGACCTGGCAAACTCACTAAGGCCCGCAGCAGAAGGAGGAGCGAACCCAGTGCCAAAGCAGTAGCGCGGACCGAGTGTCGCGGGGCTGCGAGGAAGGAGCGGAGACAGCCAGCGGGGCGCCCCAGGGAAGCCGACCTCGGGGACTGGGCTGAGCCCTGCGCTGGCTCCCCGCGGATGGCGCCCCGGAGGAGGGCACAGGTGTGGGGGAGGTTGAGGCACATTCAAGGAAGCAGTAGAGCCAAGTCTTCCCCAGGGTTACGCCAGTGTGGGGATTCGTGGAGATGAAGGCGGAGCAGACCAGTGGGCTCCATCTTGTGGGGAACCCGGCTGTTACAGTGGCGGAGATGCACCCAGAAGTGTAAGCATTGAAGAGGACGTGAAAGAGCGCGAGCTGGGCAGCCATACAGCTGGTCAGCTCCGGTTAACCGGAGCCCGTCCGCTCACGAATGGTGAGGACTTCTGGTGCAGGGAGCGTAACTGTGGTCAGGTTAATATGGGTGCTGCTAATCTGGGTGCAGATGGTCTGTGCAGTAGGGGGGCGTTCTCACTAGAATCAGGCTTTCTGCCCTAAATCCGGCATCCACGACGTCCAGAGCTTGTGCTCAGTTCACAAGATGATGTTTTCTCCCACGTTCCTGATGTGCACCATGGACCGAAGGGCATTTTTCCTTGAATACTGAAGAATTTGCCTGGAGTTCCAACCAAACCTCCTCCTCATCCTCCTCCTGCGCCTCCTCCTCCTCTTCCTCCTCCTCCTTCTTTTTAGTTTTAAACAAAAGAAAAGTAAGAAACCAAAGCAAAACAATTTCACCACCAGCCAGTAGGAAACCAAACCTTCTTGATACTTAGTTTCTTTTATGATAGAGTGTGGGAGGAGTGCATCCTGTTCTACTTGTTTCAGCAACAGTTAGAAAACATCTCCGATCTATTTGGGCTGCCTCTCACAGGACAAGAAATCTTTACTATCTGATTGGAGAACCCAAGGCTCAGAGATTCTCTGGACTTTGATCTTATTCTTAAATACTGCCATTTGAATAGCAGGCTATTTTTGGCGGGGGTGGGGGGTATTTATCTTGCTTTTAAATATTGTACCCCTCTGACCAGTTTTTAAATTTCAAAGTAATTTAAACAATATTAAGTGGAAAATAGCACATATTATCATAAAGGATAATGACCGTGGGTGTGTCAAACCCTCATTTATTCCTTAGACTACTTCTATTTATGAATTATCAATTTTAGCTTTATGAGTTTTATTATAACAAGTGCTTGACAGTAAAAAGTATCACAAAAATAAAGAATCGTATTTTTAGTATTTATTGAGTATAAAAAAGCATCAAAAATTTCAACATTGACTGGTTTTTTGTTGTAAGTCTAAAAAAAACAAAAAATTTCTTGTATGAACTGCAATGAAAATACAATGACATGCTACATGAAAAAACAACTTTACTTCAGATATACTTGAATAAGAAAATAAGACATCAATAAAGTACAATAAAATATCAAATATTTAATGAGTGCTTAGAACAGACATCAACATTTTCATATCAGCTGTGTACATGCTAACAAAACCCAAAAGATAACATCAGAAATAAATTCCTATATGAACCACAATGAAAATACCAATAACACTCTACAAATAATCTTTACTTCAATTATCACACCTGAATAATGAGAAAATAAAATGTCAATAAAATAAAATGCCAAATGTGTAATGAGTGCTTAGAATAGACATCAACATTTTTATATCAGCTGTGTACTTGCTTACAAAACCTAAGAGATCACATCAGAAATAAAAACCTACGTGAGTTACAATGTACAAAAAAGTCTACCACAGAAATAATCTTTGCTTCAACTCTCATACTCTACTTGGTCCTCACACATGCAAGTTGCATGTTCCATGCACATGTCTCACTTACACTGACAGCACATGTGTTTAGTTTTTCTTTCCTATGTGTTGGGTCATTCTTGTCATCTTTCTTCTCCTCCTATTTTTTCATTAGCTTTCTACTATGTTGTATACTTATCAGGGAAATAAAACATCAATAAAATAAAATAAAATATCAAATGTCTAATGAGTGCTTGGAATGGACAGCAACATTTTCATATAAGTTGTTAACTTGCTTGCAAAACCTAAGAGATAACATTAGAATACAAACTTATGTGAATTACAATGAAAATACCTGTAGAACTCTACAACAAAAATAATCTTTGCTTCAGTTGTCACACCCAAGGCAGTTCTTCCCTCTGAACAGTGCATGTTCCATACACAAGTATCCCTTACACTGGTAGCATATATGTTTTGTTTTCCTGTCCTTTCTTGTAGGACACAGTTGACTTCAGTTTGGTTTTCCTGTTGTCATAGTAGGTCTTTGGGAGGCTGCACCTGCCTGATCACCTGTCAGCTCACTGGTGTGGCCACGACTTTTTAAGTAGTTCCTGGGCAGAAACATTTTGTTTTTCTTCTGCTGCAAATGACCTCTCAGGAGTTCCAGTCCCAATCCTCTGAGAAAATTTCTGCATGGTATCTGCCCTTGTTATTTTCTTCATAAACTATCTAACTATTTATGCCACACATGTTTAGGATCAAGTGAAAAACAACCACTGGCCAATATTTTGTGTTTTGAGTGACACATCATATTGCTACATGCAGTAGTCAGGGTTTACAAGGGAATAGACTTAATACCAGTCACATAATTTATAGGATTATTTTAGAGTATTCACACAAAAAGTCAAATGCAGAAATGTACAAGAGCTTTGTCAATGCACCAGAGACCCACAGAATCTAGCTGAGGGCCAGAATACCATGGCAATGTCCTGCACAAGTCCAGATGAAGGCCTAAAGCCCATGACAATGTCTCATGCAAGTTTGTATCAAGGATCTGCCCTGAGAAGGCCCAAGGATCTGTGTTAGCAGGCTGAGGGAACACAGCCATCCTCAGTGACAGCGAGGATCCCAGGTCCTCCGCTGACGAGAACAGCTGAGTTCATGTCAGGAAAACCAGCATGACAAGCTCCTCTAGGAGAATCAGCAGCAGTTCTGCTCTCCAGTTCTCCTTTTATGTTGTTGGCAACAGTCCTCAGGTGGGCCTTCCATGCCCAGAAACATGGTGATTTGCTTCAGTTGGGTGTTACAAGTCGACCGTTAGTTAGTCCACTACGTTGCATAACTTGTCAACAACACCTACCCTACCTTTGGTTTGTTTTTTATTTTTTTATTTTTTATTTTTTAGGTATTGGGGGTCAAACTCATAACTTTGTGCTTGCCAGGCAGGTGCTGTGCTACCGAGCTATAGCCCCGGCCCTCTATCTTTGGTTTTGTCGTAGTAAGTTTCCATGTCAGTCTTCCATTCTGTTGTGATTTCTCTATCAATATTTCCATCATGGTGCAATATTCACACCAGCAGTAACAGTTTGTTTTCTTTGCCATATATGAGGCCAAAGTAAATCTTTCTAAAATCCAAAGATTATACTACATGTTTCTCTATTTTGAAATTGCAACTTTTCATTGGAATGAAATACTTCCTTCCTGTTATAGCTCTACTTTGTTGCTGTGTACAGTTCCTGTGCTGGTCATTCACGCTGCTCTAGATTTTTTTTTAAGTTTTCTTTTGATTTTTCTGGTAGAAGTAGCCCAGTTCAGTACAATGGTACATGAAAAACCAAATTTTCAAAATTTGGAGGAGCTCAAAAGTGAATCATCAGATTACTCATGGATGGATGATGAAGATGATCCATTATGGTAAAATACAAGCTTTCGTAACATAAGAATGGTGTGAGTGGATGATGATGATGATGATGATGATGATGATGATGATGATATGACTTTGATGTTGGCCATGTCAGCCAAGCTCCTGTGACACTGAGATGGAGCAAGAATCAACTGATACGAACACAGGGAATTCAAAACTCCTTGATTCAGATGGTGAAGAAAATAACAATGTGAATACATATTTGACTAGTTAAAATGTTGAGAAATTGTCATGCAACCAAATGGAACAATCCAATGTTAGAAGTAGGTCCAAAAATACAATGAGGGTCTTGTGGGGGTGAAATGTATTAGACAAAATGTCAGCACTGCCATTCAATGTTGAAACCTGTAACAGACAAAATGCTACAGGATGCTATGAAATACACAAAGGGTGAAATACAAGTAAAACATTCTGTTTGCACCAATTAACCATAATCAAAAATGTATTTAATATGATACCTCACTAGCTGAACCAAAAGCATTCGTAAGTCTGCTACACTTAGGTAAACGTATGGAAAACCTGTTAGAGTAGAGCATCACATGGGTTTTAAACCTGATTTGATACTTTGACACACATGCACACACATTGCCTTTCATTGCTCCAAGTGAATGAACACAAAGGTTGCTTCCTGTATCCCCAGGACACAGCTACCGAGATGCATAGCTGTCTACTATTTTGCTAAAGTAAAAATTTACGGTATTAAAGTAAGCCATGTCTTTGTGGAAGCCAGTGTTGTATTCCATGGTTAAATTAAAAAGACTATCCCCTGCCTAATCAACAGCCACAGCTTAGAAGCTCGTATTAGACAGCATAACTCTAAGGCATTTCAATTATTGCAGAAAGTTCTATTGGACAATCCTGAAAGCCCTGCTTTATTAACTAACTGGGCTCAGTCCTGAAACAGGCTGATGTGTTGATACTCACACGTTCACACACACACACACACACACATACACACACACACATTAAACTGGTGCAGCTTTCTTTACCTTCAACTCCTGCCTGCCTGAAATTGGGTAGGAGAACAGAGAAAGAAGGGAATGCTAGCTGAGGTACTGATATAAACACTGAGGGAAAGATACTTGACTTGAAAAATTCATCATAATGGAATGTAAACTAATAAAACTTAGGGGAAAACTGAAAGGAAAGGAAAATAGTGATAAACTGTATAATTCTACAGCATTAATGAAAAGGCATCAGTATAAGTCACAGGAAATTATTACAACCTTGTGTAAGTATAAGCCAGGGTCATATTTGGAATAGAGTTTCAAATTATATTGGATTGTATATAATAAAATATATTGTGAAATTCTACAAAGTGGTGCCAGTGAGAGAAACCAAACATGCTTTCAGCCTGTACATAACTTGTTTGGTGGTAAAAATCAAGGATATTGAATTTTGAACACCATACCAATGAAGATTTAACACGCATGCTGAGGATGCTATCATAGCAAAACAAAACTTGCTAATATAGGCCCTAGAATGCTTGCAGAAGTATTGGAGACCACAGATTCCAAACAGAAGAGACAGGCCATGTTGGGTTAGGGAGGATCCAACCAGAAGACTACTAGCCTTCCTTCCCGGTGAGTGGCACGACTGGTGCAGACTCCAGGAAGAGAATGATCCATGCCTCCCAAGAACCCACCATGTTGAGTCAGGGACGTTCCAACCAGAAGACAACTAGCCTGCCTTCCTGGTGAGTGGTGCAATGGGCGTGGGCTCCAGGAAGAGAATGATCCATGCCTCCCATACGCCTACTGGTGAGCGGGCTGAGAATCAAGACCCCCCCCCCCCCGCCCCAAGCAACCTGCTGCTTCGGAGGACCAGCTAAGTTGATAGCAACTAAGGTACATAAAGCAACTAAATGCATGTATTGTTTGGTTGATTTTCCAGGCCTGGGGCTGGTAGTCTGAATGTCTCTTGGGAGGATGACAGTATGCAGTGTAGCAAATATGGGGCATTCCCTTCTGTCTTGTCTTTGAGGCCGAATATTGTTCTCATTGTTTTGCTCTATTCTGATTAATTTTTTTTGCTTAATTTCATATTCTGTTTTGATTGTTTTTATTCTGTTTTGTTTTTGGTTTGATTTTACTATACCTTGTGGAATGGTCAACTTTCGTGAAAATAACAAGATATACTATAGTAACTGTTGTTTTCCTAGTATCTTGCTTTGAAGTTCTGTACCAGTTCTACTGCTTTGTTTTGATTAACTTTGTTCTGTTATGTTTTGTTGGATTTTATTATCTTTAAAATAAAAAAAAAATTCCAAACAGAAGAAACAACAATCTAGGACATAGATTTTGTGGAGCAAATGTCTAGTTGGACCTGTTCTTCATTTATGCCCAGAGTGTAGAACAACACTTATTATACAGAAAATTGAAAATAAGTATTTGTTGAATGAATATAGGGAAGCAAAAAGTGAGTCAGTTAAGACTCTGGGCACCTACATGTTAATCTGGAATCTTAACCTTCTTGCTAACATAGACTTGTTTTCCTTTGTAGAGTTAAGCAGGGAGCTCGTTATTTTTCTTTTATTTAAAAATGCAACTTTTGAAATGATTATACATTTATTTGGTTCTAAAGATATATGTCAGCATAAACAGTGAGGAATTTTGTTAATCAGTACCTTTCTTACTTAGATTCCATTCTTTCCTCTTCATGGTAAACACTGTATTTAGTTTCTTGTAAAGTCTTCCTGTTTCTTTATGCATTTTACTTTTCCATTTTTACATGAAATGCAGCTTATTTTATATATTTTTCTGTATTTTTCTTTTTCTCATTTCAACAAGATCACTTGAGCATTTCCCTCCATTGCTATAGAGTTAGCTCACTTTTTTTTATATTTTAACTTTTGCAGTATTTTATCATGTGAATATATCATAATTTGTTTAACCTGTGTATTTTAGCAATTTACTGGGTTTAGCAGTTTAGGCTATTTCAGTTTTTTTTTTTGTCCTTGCAAACAATGCTGTGATGAATATCTTCAGCATATGTCCTTTCATTTATTTGCAAGTGCATTTGTAACATAAATTTCCAAAAGTGAAATTGCTGAGGCAAAAGATATGTGCATTTGTAATTTTGATGGATTTTGCTAAATTGCTCTCCATATGGGGTTATGCTAACATATACTCCCACAAGCAGTGTATTAGAGGGCCTTTTTCCTAGCCTTTCCAATGGAGTATATTATCAGAGTTTTGGATTTTTGCCAACCTGATAGGAGAAAAATGGTATCTCAATAGAGTTCTAATTTTATTATGACTGAAGTTGAATATTTTTACAAATGTTTAAGAGCTTTTTAAATTTCATTTTGTGTGGATTATGTATTTAAATCTTTTACCCATTTTTCTACTAGCTTGCTGAGCTCTTATTTCTCTTCTTATAGGAGGTTTTATCAAGAGAAGTCCTATGTTTATACATGTAAGTATTCGTAATTTTTGAGTTTTTCTATTTTTTGACTTTGTTTGTTTGTGTGTGTGTGTGATTGTGTGATATGTACAAACTCTTACTTTTATGTGCTCATGTTTAATGTTCCCTTTCAAGGATCCTAAATTTTGAATCAATTTTTAAAAATCTTTCCATTCCAAAGATTAAAATTGTACTAGATTCTTCTAGCAATTTTATGGTTTTGTTTCTGACATCTAAATTTTTGATCTGCTAAGAATTGATCAAACATGTGGGGTGGAGGAAAAAGATCCAATTTTATTTTTTCCAGATGTCTACCCTTTTGTCCCAACACCATTTATCAAATAGTCTATCTTTTCTCCACTGGCTTGAAGTGCCACTTTTAACATGTACCAATTCAGGAATGTTGACTGTTGAGGAGAGATTGATGAACATTTTATTTGCACATTATATAACCTGTTGGGGCTGCTGGGTCTCCTAACTTTGCCACAGATCTTTAGTAATCCTCTTATGGCTCCAAAAAGCATGAGCAAGTAGGGCAGAGCTCCTTTGTATAACCTGAGGAGGGCTTAAGGTCTCAGGAGTCATTTTTTCTTGGACTCCAGTGTACAGCAGAAGCATGGAATGCACCTTCCGAAGGAAATTACAGAGACAGGAATTCCAGTGCTACGGTTTGAATGTGCCTCCCAGATTCCATGTGTTGTAAGCTTAATGCCCACTGTGAGAGCACTGAGAGAGGCAGAGCCTGTGTGATTTGGTCATGGGGGTTCTGCCCGTGTGAATGAATTAATACTGTGGGAGTGGTTTCCTTTTATTAGGTTCCCTCTCCCTCTCCTCCTCTCCCTTTCCCTCTCTGCCTTTACTCATGGAATGCTGCAGCAAGAAGACCCTGACCAGGTGCACGCCTTTGATTTTGGACCTCCTAGCACATAGAACCATAAACCAAACAAATTTATTCTTATTATATGTTGCCCAGTCTTGGGCACGGTGTTCCAACAGAAGCAGTTTTCTTTGATGTGTAGCCTCAAGTAAACTACTTTACCAAAGTTATCATCTTTATCTGCAAAAATATGACCCCTTAAATGTGAACTTTCTGTGAATAGTAAGAAGGAACAGTCTGATGAGAGCATTTCAGCCCAGTGTCAAGAGGGCTGGATCACATTCCATACTCAGTCACTGTCTCGAGTGAGGTCAGTGCCAGGGCTCTGCATGTAAATCTGCAGCCCAAGACTGACCACTTGTGAAATGACTGGAGAATGGCTCATAGACATAGAAAGATTTATGATGTAGCAAGAGATTTGCAAGAGAGAAGGCGTGTATGTGATCTCTCATTGTCATTTCTCAGCCTGTAATGACCCATCTATCGGCAAACTTTTGAACCTGTCCAATTGCCCTCCTAGGGCTTATATACTTTGACATTTTCAAATGTAGTATGAATTCTTCTAATTCGAAAGCAAAGACTTGCTCATTGCAAGGGCAAATTTCAGGATGACATGATCAAAGATGGTGGAAGGGCTGGATGTTGGGAGTAGTTATTTACATCATCCAGGATTAAGAGCCCCTTGGGTACAATATCAAAATCTCTGCTTGTGACATTCAAAAAACCCAGCCAACTAGCAGCAGGAGGTGTCGGATGGGCTGGCAAACATTCATTTTTTTAATGTAGATCCTAAAAGCATCACAGATTTAAATCATAGATCTGAATAACATATCTAAAAATGGCTGGAAGGCAAACATATTTGAGTTTAAACAATATGCATTAAAAATACCAATAACCATCTCCCTGTATTAATCACATGAAATGATTTTGTTTTTCCACAGTATGCAGATGCCTCTCTCTAAGCAAAGTAACACATTTCTATTTCAAGGCTATTAACAGTGGAGCAGCTGTATGCTACTAGAGAATTTTTAGAAATCATAATGAAATTAAACAGCAGATAGGAAAAAAAAAAGCTGCCTTTTTCACTATGCTGGTTGATGCATTATTGTATTAAATGTATATTTCAAGTGCATGATAGATTTCTACGGAGTGTTATAAAATCAGTAAACTGGACAGAAATTCGAGCTTTTAAAAAGGCTCCCTATTAAGAAAGGACAGTATTTTTCTCAGGGCTCAAGAAAACATTTTATTCACATAGTATGACTCCATTAAATGTGCAAAAGATATTCTGTAGGTAAAGCCACAATCGATGCTTGTGTGTACACAATGCCTGCTATAATAGCATTTGCTAAATAACCAATGCTGGAAATTAAGCATTTACATTTTACCTATTACTTCTAATAAGGGAGGTGGTGTGTTTTTGTCCTTGTCTTTTTATTTTGATTTTCAAGAAAGAATTTTTAAAGACTGATATATAGATAGGTAGATAGATAGGCATATATATAAACTGATAGACAAACATGGGTGATGTTGAATTTGTTTCCAAATAACTGCAGTACACAGAATATCAAAAGAGTGTCTTAGTTACTTTTCTTGCTGCTGAGACAAAATACTTGACACTAAAGTTAAAGGAAGAAAAGTTTATTTAGCTCACAATTTGTAGAGGTTTCAGTCCATAGTCAGCTGGCTCCAAGGCAGGGCAGCACACAGCACAGTGGCAGTCATTCCCTTATTAATCATGTCAAATGATTTTGTGGAGGAAGACAGCAAAACCAACAAGGGAGAGGAAGACATGACTCTGTTTCTTACATTGTATGCAGGCCCTAGGGTGAGTGTAGCACTCACACCCTTAGTCCTAGCCAGAACTGTGCCCAACCAATCTGTCACTAATCACACACCCTTAATCCCAGCACCACACACTTTAGATTTAGCCATCTCTGAGAAAGTGTTAAGACCATATGAGGCTTTGGGGGACATCTAGACACAAACCATAACAGAAAGTCACATGAACTTTTTGGGTCCCTAGTACATGTAAAAGTGTTATTTATATGATACTGTAGTTCGTTAAGTGGGAAACACCAGTATGCCAGAAACATTCCATATCTCAATTAAAAATACTTTCTTGCTAAAGCTGCTAATCTGTAAACCTTCAGCAAGCTGTAATCTTCTCAGTGGTGGCTGGCTGCTGACGGATCAGACAGTGGCTGCTGAGGGTCGAGGTGTGTCTTGGTTAGTTTTTTCTCATTGCTAAGACAGAATACCTGATGCCCAAAATTAGGGAAGGAAAGGTTTATTTCTTATAGTTCTAGGGGGTTTCAGTCCATACTCAGTTGACTCCAAGGCAGCATGGCATGGCAGGGTGGCAGCCATTCATGGTGGCTGCAAAATGACGTGGGGTGAACCAGCCAGAAAGTGGACACGCCTTCTTCTCACCCTTACACTGTATGTCGGCTCCACCCCTGGGCGAGTGCAGCACTCATATTGCCAATCCCAGTGCCAGACAACAAACCAATCACTAGTGCCAGTCAACAAACCAATCACTAGTGCCAGACTCAGCTGCATCTATGCCATGATTACATGAGACTTGGTGGGGCCACAGGACCATAACTATAACAAGGTGGCTGTGGCAGTTTCTTAAAATAAAACAACAATGAAGTTGGCCACATCAGTTCCTTTATGGAGGTTTTCTCTGTGGCATGTGGGTGTTGTTTGACAGCATTTTACTCACAGTAGAATTTTTTTAAAAATCATAAGCAATTCTCTCAAATTGCCATTACTTTATTAGCTAAATCTAGGTAACGTTCAAAATTCTTAGTTTCCATTTCACCTGTGTTAACTGTGTCTTCACTGCCACATCTGCAGGCTCCAGGATTAACTTTAGCTCTCTTGCTGTTTCCACGATATCTTTGGTTCCTCTTGCATTGAAGTCTTGACCCTGTCAAAGTCACCTGCAAGAGTTGGGATCAACTCTTCTCGAATTCCTGTTACTGTTGGTATTCTGTCCTCCTCCCATGAATCACAAGTGTCCTCCACAGCATCTTGAATGGTGAATTTTTTCCAGAAGGTTTTCAGTTTACCTAGATCCAACAAAGGAATCACTGTGGAAGCTATAGACTTATTAAAAGTACTTCTTAAATAATCAGACTTGAAAGTAAAACTCATTTCTTGATTTATGGGCTGCAGAATGAATATTGCACTAGCAGACATGAAACCAGCATTCATCTCTCGGCAAGTCCGCATCAGAGCTCTTGGGTGTCCAGGCGCACATCAATGAGTGGTAGTATCCTTCTTTTCCTGAACAGTAGATCTCAACAATGTTCTTAAAATACTTAGATAACTATGGTGTAAACAGATGTGCTGTCACATAGGCTTGTCCCTTTTAGAGAGCATTGGTAGAGTGAGAAAA
This sequence comes from Dasyprocta punctata, assembly GCA_004363535.1. Taxonomy (NCBI): domain Eukaryota; kingdom Metazoa; phylum Chordata; class Mammalia; order Rodentia; family Dasyproctidae; genus Dasyprocta; species Dasyprocta punctata. Next base: position 47,641 of record RJWM01011973.1, read on the forward strand.
TTGAATTCGGAACTTTGTACTTGCCAGGCAGGTGCTGTGCCACTGAGCTACATTCCCAACCCAGTATCATTCTTAAGGACCCTGGGCTTTTCAGAAGACTCAATGAAGATTGGCATCACCTTAACGTCATCAGCTGAATTAGTCTCAAACAATAGAGCCAGCCTATCCTTCAAAGTTTTGAAGCCAACCATTGTCTTGGATAGCATCTTTTTCCACAGAAGGCTGCTTTATCTCATTGAAAATCTGTCCACTGGTGTAACCTTTATCGCTTAATCTCAAGTAAATCTTCTAGGTAACTGGCTGCTGCTTGTGCATCAGCACTTGTTGTAGATGCGGAGAAGGAGATGGATGTTTTCCTTAAACCCACTCTGTTTCTCACTAAGCTTAATAATTTCTAGACTTTTGATTTGCCAGTATAGATGTGAGACTTTCACTTGAATAGTTAGGGGCCGGTTTAGCATTATTAATTGGCCTAATTTCAGGATTGCTGTGTATCAGAGGACAAGGAGGACTGGGAGGTGGAGACACAGGAATGGCAAGCGTACGGATCACTTAGGATCAAATGATAATGTTTCTCAATTAAATTTGCTTTCTTCATGGGTCTGGCATTTGGAGCCCCAACACAATTAGAATAGTAAAATCAAAGATTGTTAATCACAGATCCCCCATAGTATATATATCACAATGATTCAAAACTTTGAAATATTGTGAGAAGTACTGTCACTGGTCAGGATCTGAGAAAGTCCCCAAAGTAGAGATGGGAACTTTGACTCAACCCATCCATGGGAGAGGCTACAAGTTCTCTGACTTCCATTGCACTTCTGTCTTTGACTTCCAGACAAAGAATTTTCAGGACACATCAGTATGAGGTAGGATGAGTCTTATGAGCCATAATTTTCAAAGTACACACTTGGAGAAATAGAGTTCTCAAAAGAGAGATGCATTGCTTTTGGAACTGGGAACATTTATATTTGTTTCTCCTGAGGGAGTAAAGTCTGAAATATCTGGTTTGTAGAAAGTTCCATCTTGGTTTTGGCTTTCAAAAAGAGAAAAAGGATATCCCCAAGCCCCATAGGGGATAATGGCCTATTTTACAAGGGAAAAGTATAAACCCATTGTTTTTTTTTTTTTTAAAGCTAATTTGTGGATTTATAGTACCATTAAAAAATTTGCAGTGTGGTGAATTTAGAATGAAAGAACTATAAATTTATCTAGGAATATGGATATAGATACCCATGAGCAACTTTGACTATATCTTGGAAGTTGTACTCCTCTAAAAAGTAAAATTTTTGTTAAGAACTTGTGATTTTTCTTGTCTAATTTCTACCTATATTTCTTTCATCTTACTTCAGTTGTACTGTGGTTTATAACTTCTCTCAATTCAGTTGGTATTTTCTTGATTGATTGACTCCTTTATCATTATATAATGATCTTTGTTTCTTGATAGTTTTAAAAACTTTTTGTTTAATTAACAACTAAAATTGTATATATTCATCATATAGAACATGATATTTTGAAATTTGTATACATTGTGGAATGGTTAAACTAGTTAATGTATATTCCTCTACATACTTATCGGTTGTTCAGTGAAAAATACTTAAAATCTATTTTCTCAATGCCTTCCTGGAGTACAATCTGTTGTTATTTACTATAGCCACCATGTTGTACAGTAGATCTCTTAAACTTATTCCTAACTGAATTTTTGTATTTTTAAATCATCTTCTGAACATTCCTCTCTGTCCCTGGTAAGCACCACTTCACTTTCTGATCTTACTTATTTAACCTTTGTAGATTACACACACAAGGAGACATGCACTATTTGGCTTTCTTGTGACAGTTTTGGACTTAGAAGTCCCTTTAATCTAATATAAGGATGGCCATTCTTGATCTTTTTAATTACCATTTGCAGGGGAACTTTTTCCTTCACGTTAAGCCTGAATGTGCCCCTAAAGCTACCTTAGGTCTATTGTAGGCATCATATAGAAAGATCTTTTTAAAATCCTTTCAGGCCATTCTATGCCTTTTGATAGGAAAATTTAATCCATTTACATTTAATTATTCATAGGTAAGAACTTACTTTTGTCATTTTATTAGTTATTCCTTTGCTCCTTTCTTGCTTGTTCCTTTCTTGTTTGTTCCTTTCTTCCTTAGCAATCAGTTGTGAGACATTTAGTGGTGGTATGCTTGGGACCACAAATTCACAATGGCCAATTTTGCCTACTTCCCTAAGGGGTAAATGGAGGTTTGGGATTATCCTATCACCCTATCCAGATTTCCCATTAACTCTTTAGGGATGTGCTATTCTCTCTCACCCAGTAAAATAAACTAAAACCACTAAGATAAATAAACACTTCAGGGCAAGATTCTTCTTAGCATAAGATCATCTCCACCTTCTTGAGTCATTCCAGGATTATCCATGGCCCTATGAGTCATCAACCTGATTTTGAATCTTTCCCTAGTCTCTCTTATCATTGTATGCACCTGATAAATAGTGGCTGGCTTGGAGTGTCTTTGTCTCTGCCCAACCTGAGGCACTGACTGCCCAGCCCTGCTTCATGATTACTAAATTTGTCTCTGTTTCTCATTTCATCCTTTCGCTCATACAGGTAGTTGGGGATCTTGGCCTGGTCCCCAATATTGGCATGCTTTGATTCTTTGTCCTTGTATTTTTATGTTGGTTATCCATTAACGAAGCATCGTGGTTAGGTTTTTTGGCATAGTTGAGAGACAGATAAGAAAAGCCTTTTTGCCACTGCTGTAGGGCTGCTGGAGACTGCGAGGACTCCCAAACAGGGGAAGCTGGGGAAGGATTTTTATGGAGTTGGGTTGGGGTGGAGCTGGATCCTGGCGTCAGGAGGGGATTGGAGGATCTTTGGCGCACCTGCAAAAGGAGCAGGAAGTTCATTTTGGGCATGGAAGAAGAACATGAAAGTTAGTATTGGAGGGATGTGCTATCTTTCCAGGGCCCAGCACCATGTTGGGCAGGTGCTACGTTATGTCTGGCAGAGTCTCATGCCAACAGAACCCATCAATTGCAGTTGTAGCTAGTTTAGTAATTTTTTTTAAGTTTTATACTGGAGTTGGCAGTGATTTATGTAACCACTCTTATTTTAGAGAACTCTGGATTTGACTATACATTTACTTTTAATAGTGAGTTTTATACACTCACATTTTTATGTTGTTAGTTAGGGTATTTTTATTTCAGCTTCAGTCATTCCCTTAAGTATTTCTTGTGTGGTAGGACTAGTGTTGATGACCTCCCTCACCTTTTGTTTGGAGAAGTATTTATCTTGCTGTTATTTCTTTTCTTTTATTTCTTTTTTTATTTTAAAGAGGATAAAACCAAGGAAAATAAAACAGAATAAAACCAATCAAAATAAACCAGCATAAGTGATACAGGACTTCAAAACCTTACAAAACCAACCATAGTTACCATAATGCCTTTTGTTGTCTTCAAGTAGCTGCAGATACCTTTGGACATAGTAAAAATCATACAGAACAAAATAGAATAGAAACAATAAAAACAAAACAATGAATGCAGTAAGGAATTTCAAAATAACCCAATAGTAAATCCAAAATGGCTACTGTAATTGTCTTGCTATCTTTTGTTTTATTTTATTTTTTAAATTTATTTTATTTTATTTTTTATTTTAAAGATAGTAAAATCCAACAAAACATAACAGAACAAAGTCAATCAAAACAAAGCAGTAGAACTGGTACAGAACTTCAAAGAAAGATACTATGAAAACAATAGCTACTATAGTATATCTGGTTATCTTCAGAATAGTTGACCATTCCAACAGGTATAGTAAAATCAAACCAAAAAAAAACCCCCAAAAAAACCCACACAAAAAAACAATAAAACCAATAAAAACAGAATATAAAATAAGGCCAAAAAATTAATCAGAATAAAGTAATACAATGAGAACAATATTGGGCCTCAAAGACAAGACAGAAGAGAATCCCCCATTTTTGCTATATTGCATACTGTCATCTTCCAAAGAGATGCTCAGGCTGCCAGCCCCAGGCCTGCAAAATGAACAAAACAATACTAGCATTTAGTTGTTTTATGTACATTAGTTGCTATCAATTTAGCCAGACCTCCAAATGAGCAGGTTGCTTTACAGAGGGGCTGGGGTAGAGCTTTGCCTTTGATTCTTATCCAGCGTTCCTGTAGGTGTATGGCGGGTGGGAGTGGGGGCACATATTTCTCTTCCTGGGGTCCATGCCAGTTGCGCAGGGCCCCGGAAGGCAGACTTGGCTGTCTTCTGGTTGGAGGCGCTCAGGCCCAGCAGGGCGGGCTCTTTGCCATGTTTTAACTTAGATTTACCATTATTTTAAGAGACAAGGCAATGAAAAACAATGACCAAAGCAAATCACAAGAAATTATAAGCAACTGACAACGATGAAGCAAAATTTGAAGCATAAAAATTTGTTACCTAAGTGAGTCCCAGAGTCCAGAGTTTATGAAACAAAAGCAAATGGTTACCTCCGTCTGATGATCTCGGTAGAAGAACCTCCAAATGATATAGGGAAACGATCTCGGTGGAAGACCTTCAAATGATACAGGCGAATGAAACTCCCAACCTGGACATACAGTAGGTTGCTATCTTTTAAATAGCTGCTCATGCCATCAGATTTAACGTAATCAAACAAAACAAAAGAGAATAAAACTCAACTCAACAGGACAAAGAAAATGATGTTGTTTCCAGGTGGGGATCACCTCTCAGGTGTGGGTGAGGCCTAGTTCTCTCCCTCCACAGTCTGCGAATGGTGCTGACTCACAGAGAGAGGCTTGGGTGTGGCTGTCCCCACTCTGGCAGCAGCCCACACATGGTGCTGGTTTCCAGGAGGGGATCACCTCCTGGTGAGACCTGGTTCTCTCCCTCTGCAGTCCACGAATCCTTGCCATTATTTCTGAAGGGTAGTTTTACTGGGTGTAGCATTCTGGGTTGGTGGTATTTTTCTTTCGATATTTTTAATATATCTTTTCCCTCTGTCCTGGCCTACAATGTTTCTGTTGAGAAATCTACTGATAGTTTTATCAGGGAACTCTTGTATGTAACAAATTACTTTTTCCTTGCTCATGTCAGAAGTATTTCTCTTTGAGGTTTTTTTTTTTTTTTTTTTTTTTTTTTTTTTTTTTTTTTTTTTTTTTTTTTTTGAGTCAACCTGTTTTGGAAATCTGGGGCCTAACGAATCCGGGTATTCATTAGTTTTCAGCTATTATTTTAAGAAGAATTTCTGTGCTTTTCTCTTTTCATTTGACTTCTGAGAATCACAAAATGTTTGTACTACTTCATTTGATGGAACCCTATAAGTTCTGCAGGCTTTATTCACTCTTTTTATCTCATTCCTTTTTGTTTTTCTGACTGCAATACTGCGAACCATCTTTCTTAAATTCCATTGTTCTTTCTTCTCCTTGGTCAAATCAGTTATTGAAGTTTTCTGTTAAATTTTTTAGTCCAGTAATATTCTTGAACTCTGAATTTCTCTTTTTAATAGTTTCCAGTTGTCTATCTTCCTTTGTTCCTTCTCAGCAGTCAAGGTCTCAGTTCCATCTTTACAGTCCACAGCTTCCTGGCCAAACTCACATTTTAAATCACCATGCCTGGCTGCTTGCTCTTTATTTGCAACATAAATCTGGCTAAATGCCCCCAATAATAGCCAGGCCACTGCTTCAACAGTCTGCTCCTTGAGATTTCCTCCACCAGATTAATTAATCCATCACCCTTAATCTCAGTCTCAGGCAAAGTCTCTGGGCATGGGCAGAATGCAGACAAACTTTCTGCCAAGCCATAACACACATCATGTGGAGTCCAACAACCAGTGCAGCCCTTCTTCCCAGCAGAAACTTCCCGAGCCTGGTCCTTACTGGCAGGCTTTCTATCAGCCTTCTGGTCTTCTGAGCTCTGACCAGAATCTCCCCTACAGAACAGCCTAAGCTGCTCCAGCTCTATGCATGTAGCTGATATCTCTGCACCTTTCCAAACTCTTCCCACAAGCCATTTCCAAAGGCTCTCGAACCACATGGTCAGGTTTAGTCACAGCAATAATCCCACTCCTCTGGTACCAAATTTTGTCTTAGTTACTTTTCACTCGTTGCCAAGACAAAATACCTGATGCCCAAAATTAGGGAAGGAAAAGTTTATTTCTTACAGTTTCTCAGGAGTTCCAGCCTGTACTTAGTTGGCTCCAAGGCAGCATGGCATGGTGGGCTGTCATTCATGGCGGCCACAAGCAGCAAGCATGCTGACAAGAGAGTGGAAGCAAGCAAGAGGAAGACCCCCCCTCATTTACACTGTATGTTGGCTCCACCCCTGGGCGGGTGCAGCACTCACATTGCCAATCCCTGTGTCAGACTCAGCCCCTTCAGAAGTGTATGAGGACTTGGGGGTACATAGTATATCACCCAATACAGTATGGTATATTAAATTTATTGATTTGCATATGTTGAACCATCCCTGCATCCTTCATATGTTTCTAACTTGGTCATGGTATATAATCTTCTTGGTGATTTGTTGCATTCTGTTTGTCAGTATCTTATTGGAGGTTTCTGCATGTATGTTCATTAGGGACGTTGTCCTGTAGGTTTCTTTTTTGTTTGGGTTTTTCTCTGGTTTGGGAATCAGGGTAAGACTTGCCTTCAGCAATAATTTTGGAAGCATTACTTCCTTTTCCATTTTTTAAAAAGTTTCAGCTTTAGGGCATTAGTTATTCTCTAAATTTCTTTTAGAATTCAACCATGAATCCATCAAGATCTGGGATTTTCTTTGTCAGTAAATTTTTAATTACATTGTCAATTTCATTGGCTGATATCAGGTCATTTAGAATTTTTATATCTTCTTAATTTTGAGTTTTGGCTGTTGGATTGTGTCTAGGAATCTGTCCATTTCTTCTGTTTTCCATCTTACTAGAATACAGTTTCTCATTGTAGGTATTGATGATTTGAATTTCTGTAGGTTCTGTCATGATTTCCACCTTTTCACTCTTAATTGCTTAAATTTGTGTTTTTGCTTTCCTCTTTTTGATGAGATTGTCTAGTGGCTTACCAATTTTATTAATTTTTTCACCCAACCAACTTTTCAATTTATTGATTGTTTGTGTAGTTTTTAGCCTCGATTACATTGATTTTTGCTTGTATCTTTGTAATTTCCTCCCTCATATGAGCTTTGGGTTTAATTTGTTCTTGTTTTTCTAGAAGTTTGTCATTCAACATTAGGTCATTTGTTTGAGCACATTCTGTTTTCATGATGTGAGAGTTTATCACTATTAGTTTCATTCCTAGGACTGCTTTCGTAAGTTTCAGTATGTTGTATCAGCATTGTTTAACTGCATACAGTGTTCAATTTTGTGTTTAATTTCCTCTGTGATCCATGGGCTTTTCAGAACTGTGTTTTTAAATTTCCATTTATTTGTGTAGTTTCTGTGATTTCTTTGGTCATTGATTTCCAGTTTCATTGTGCTATAATCAAATAGTGTGCAAAGAATGATTTGAATTTCTCTACATTTACTTAGACATGTTTTGTGAGCTAGCATGTGTTCTGTTTTGGAGAATGTCCTGCGTGCAGCTGAGAAGAATGTGTATTCTGATGTTTTGGGTGGCATACTCTATAGATATCTACCAAGTCCATTTTTTCACAGGCTTGGTTTCATTCTGATATTTCTTTGTTGATTTTTTTGTCTGATTAATTTATCTATTGTGAGAGTTGGGTATTAAGTTCCTCCACTACAATTGTATTAGTGCTTGTTCAGTTATTCATGTCTGTTAATATTTGTTTTATGTAGTTAGGTGCGCAAGTGTTTGGTGCATATATATTTATGATTGTTATGCTATTTCTTCTTGGAGTTTTCCCTTAACAAGTGAATAGTGATCTTCCTTTTTTTCTTTTTTTTATCAGTTTTGGCTTAAAGTTTACACTGTCTGCAAATAGAAGAGCCACCCCTGCTTTCTTCTCAGTTTCTATGGAATAGAGAATTGTTTTCTATCCTTTGACTTTCAATTTATGAATTGGTTTTTGGGTTAAATGTATCTCTTGAATGCAGCATATTGATGGATCTTGTTTCTTGACCTCTTCTGCCAGTATTGGTGAGTTGAGAATATTTACATTGAAGATTATAACTGATATGTATTGACTTATTTTTTCATGTTATTTTCCTGTTGTTGGTTCTCTGTCTTTCTCCTCTGTTTAATTGCTTGCCCTGCTTGGTGGTTTGTTTTTATTGGTGTTTGTGTTTCTGTGATCTTCATTATCACTTTCTACTATATCCTTCAGAGCATTATGTAGTGCTGGTTTGGTGGTCATGAATTTCTTCAGTTGTTCTTTGTCATAGAGAAATTCTCCATTGAATTTGAAAGATAGTATTACAGGGTATATCAATCAGGTTGAAGATTGTTTGCTTTTAGGGCTTTAAATGCCTCGCTTCAGACTGTTCTTGATTTGAGGGTTTGTGTTGAGAAGTATGCCATGGTTTTGATAGGCTTCCTTTTATAGGTGATTTGTTCCTTTTCTCTGGCTGCTTTTAATATTTTGTTCTTGTGTTGAACTTCTGGAATCTTGATTATTATATGCCTTGAGGTAGATTTATTTTGGTTACAGGTATTTGGAATTCTATGTACTTCATTTATATTTTTTATTTTTTATTTTATTTATTTTATTTTAAAGATAGCAAAATCCAACAGAACAGAACAAAGCCAATCAAAACAAAGCAGCAAAGTTGCTACAGAACTTCAAGGCAGGATACTAGGAAAACAACAATAGCTACTAGAGTATATCTTGGTATCTTCACAATAGTTGTCCATTTCATCACGTACAGCAAAATCAAACCAAAAACAAAACAGAGTAAAACCAATTGAAGCAGAATATTGAATAAAGCTAAACAATTAATCAGAACAAAGCAAAATAGTGAGAATATTATGGATTTCAAAGACAAGATAGAAGGAAATCCCCCATACTTGCTATATTACATACTGTCATCCTCCCAAGAGAGGCTCAGGTCACTGGCCCCAGGCCTGTAAAATCAACCAAACAATACAAGCATTTAGTTTCTTTATGTACCTTAGTTACTATCAACTCAGCCTGTCATCCAAACCAGTGGGTTGCTTACAGGGGTAGGGGGATTGATTCTCAGCCTGTGCACTGGTAGGTGCACAGAAGGTGCTATTTAACTTTTCTCTTCTTGGAATCTGCACAGCTTGCACAGCTTACCAGAAAGTTTGGCTAGTTAGCTTCTTGTTGGGTTCACCCAGTGTCAGCATGGTTGATTCTCGGGAGGCACTGACTTTTCTATTCCTGGAATCTGCATAGTTGTGTAGCTTCCCAAAAAGGCTGGTTAGTTAGCTTCTTGTTGGGTCCACTCAGTCTCAGCATGGCTGATTCTCAGAAGATGCAGACATTTTTCTGCTTCATTTATTTGTATGTCAAATTCTTTATCCTTGTTTGGCAAATTTTCTGCCATAATCTCTGTGAAGAGGTTTTTAATGGCGTTTACACTGTCTGCATCTTTCTCACTGACTCCAGTCAATCTTATGTTGTTCTTCTTTGCTTCATCTTGCAACTGTTGGATTGATTTTTTGTGATCCTTTGCTATTCTTAGGATACCTTTCTTTTCCTGGCTGCTAGTCACATTTCTGTCTTTTAGGTCTGATGTTCTAGCCTTGCCTTCATTCAATCTGTTGTGTGTACATTCAATGGAATTTTTAATCTCCTGGATTTTTTTTGGAACTCTTTCATTGATTCACTTTCTTGTTTATGTTAGGCATTCATAGTTTCCATTGTTTTCCTAAACTCCTCTGTTTTTATTTATGTCTGCTTTAATGTCTTTCATTTTGATTGTCACTTCTTTTTATACCTTAGATATTATTTTTTTCTATAGCCTCTTCAATTTTTTTTCCACTTCTGCTGCCTTCATTTCAGAGCATCCCAGTAGTTAGCTCCTGATTTCCTCTGTCTCTTTGTGCTCTGGGCTTGTCCTGGGTGGGCTGGTCCTTTGGGGTTGACTTTTCTTCTTCCTTTTGTCATTTTCTATTTTTTATTTTATTTTGTTTTCTGTCTTTGCAGATTTCTTGTGTTAGGTAGCTTTATCCCAAGTGTTGAGGATTTCCTAGGTGATGTCTCTTCCTCAAGGTTGCCTTCTAGATATAGGTGTTTCTTGGTCTTTTTCTCTATGCCAAGAACCTACCTTCCCAGCATGTTAAGAATTTGGAGCTGCTATCTTTTTGACTCAAGGCCTGTTGTAGTCAGGGGTTACAGGGAGAACAACTACATACAGGACACAGAGTTTGTAATACTGTTTTATAATAATCACCCAAAGTTAAACACAAGACGGTGCAGGAAAATCCTTCCACAGTACTAAGACCCAGGATAGCCGAGGGCCTGGATCCCACAGCAATATCATGCAAGGGTCCCACTAGAGACCCAAATGCATGA
>RJWM01011974.1:0-57893 GCA_004363535.1 Dasyprocta punctata
GTGTGCCACACTCACAGCTTCTACTTTTTTTCCTACAATAGATTCCCAGGAAAAGATCTACAAAGCAAGGATTGAGAAACTTACCAGCCAAATCCAGTTGACTGCCTGTTTAGTATGTTAGGCCTGTGAAATAATGTTTTTTTACGTCTTTAAAATTATAAAAAAAGTTTTTAATGTGGTGGGGCAGTATGGGCCTTAACACTTAGGTACGTCTCTGGCCATTTTATTTTATTGTACTTTATTTTATTTTATTTTTTTATTTATTTTTTTTGCGGCACCGGGGATTGAACTCACAACCTCATGCCTGTCAGACAGGTGCTTAAGTCACTGAGCCAAACTCCCAGTCCTGGTTTTTTGAGGCAGGGTCGCACTGTGTACCTCAGGCCGGCCTTGTGCTCGTGTTGTAGCCCAAGTGGGCCTCGAACACACAACGCTCCTCCTACCTCAGCCTCCCAAGTGCTGGGATTAAAGGCGTGTGCCACCACGCCCGGCTTATTGTACTTTATTTTATTTTGAGTTAAATTTTTGCTAAGTTGCCTAGTCTGGCATTGAATTTGAGATCTTCCTGCCTCAGCATCCTGAGTTATGGTTCTGACGTAATTTTAAGTATCAAATGTCAGTTGAGCAATGTATTTGTTTTTGTTCTATTTCAAGAGTTGCTTGGGTGAGTGTCATTTCAACCAGTCAATTCTGGTATTGAATAAATTTGATGAAATTATGATTTTTATATTTCCTGTTATAAAAATTAACAAAAATATCCTGTTTTTGGTCATCTTGTATTTAAATAATTGAACTGGTAATAATTGGTTGGGGGGAAAATATTTCATGACATAAAGATTATGTATAATTTCTAGTGTCATTATATAATGTTCTGTTGGAACACAGCCACCCTAGTTCATTTACACATTTTCTCTGGTTACTTGACCCTTTACATAAAACAGCTTTAACTGTTTGGCCTTTTATATAAAAAGTTCACCGTTCCTGATCTTGATTATGTTTTCCCAAAACTGTATAGCTATATGTTTATTTTGGTTGTGCTGACCAGCATTTAGAAATGGTCATTGCACACCCTAGGGATGCCTCCATCTCTGACTGTGGCACAAAGAAGAAAAATGGCCCCATCTTCATCACAGGAGGGGTTCTCTGCTGTGGCCTGAGTAAATTCCTCACAACTGTCTAACTCATCCCAGTGCCCCATGCCCACCTTCCCTGCTCTTCCAAGGACCTATCTTGGTGGTGCTAGCATCTGAGTACCGTCTCTGTGGCTGATGCCACGTATCCCCAGGCCACAGTCCCCTATGGCCCGGGAACCAAGTACAGAGACCACCCTCAGCACCATAGGGTGCCAACTCCACTCACTTGGTCACCTCTCAGTGCAGATGCATCTGGGGTGGAGCCCACTGCTCATGCACACACCTGATCACTGGCAGCCTTATCAGCTTTTCTCCCTTGCCGTGGGCCTTGTCAGAAAGCAATTTAAATGGTTCTGAGAGTCCAACTTGTTCCGACACCACCACCACCTCCTCCTCTTCTTCTCTCTCTCTCCCCCTCCTCCCCCTCCCTACCATATTAACCAACAGTATGTTTATTCTGGACCAAGAGATTTATTATTTTATTATCATTATTATTATTTTTTTGGCTTTATGTTGTGTTAGGCAAGAAATTCATTTGATGTAAGGAATAAATTCGATCGATTGTTAGGACAGAATGATACAAACATGAGGCATGATTGAAATACATGGTGAATGTTTAAATTTTTCAAATTTGCTGGATGTAGTGGTGTACACTTGTAATCCTAGTACTTGGGAGGCTGAGGTGTGAGAATAACCTAAAGCTCAAAGCCAGCCTGGGCTGCATTATAAGACCCTGTCTCAATAGGAAGTAAAATGAAATAAATTTTTAAAATTAGTTACAGCCATGTGTGGTGGTGCACACCTGTAATCCCAGCACTCAGTAGGCTGAGGCAGGAGTATCACCATGAGTTCAAGGCCAGCCTGAGCTATGTATTGAGTGTAAGGCCAGCCTGCGTGGCTGCTATTTGAATTCAAGCATTCCCACCAGTTTAAACCACTGGTGGTACATGGTACATGCATGACTGTCCCATCCAGCAGCTCATTCCACTTTTCACGGGTCTTTGGTCATGGTAATGCAAAGAAAATCTTTGATTTAGCAGACCAGATATTAGATTACAGTTCCTTAAGGAAAATGATATTTTAAAATATTACAATATAGCTAATTTGTGGTATAGTAGTTCTCAATGTTTATTATATATGCCAGGAATGGGGTAATTGTAAGATTTCCATTTTAAAATTTAGAGAATTATTGATTAAATATAAATGTAATTTTTTTGTCGGAACCAGTGAATATAAATATAAATCTTTTAATGAAATAAGTTTTTCAATTAGTTTTAAAAATCAGTATGAGTAGTATTAATATTTACATTTGGGCAGTAATTATTCAAATTCAAGTGACTAGATTTGGTGTATTTGTAACCTTATTAATCAGTAAAACCATTAGTAAGTGATTAGAATCTTCGTAGTACCAGTAGTTTAAGCCACCCAATAGGACAGTTGTGCTTGTACCACTGGTGGTTCAAACCAGTGGGTTAATCCCTTCCAAATGTTCCCCCTTGTTTTTATACTTTTATCCCATCATCCTTGCTACTTTGCCAAAGCAGTCTTGGAAGTCCTTTTAGTGAGTGTGTTCAGGAGGTATGATCAAAAATCCACTGAATGCTACTTTCGTATGTCATCTGGTAGAAATGCAGCACATAAAAGCAATGTTTCCTAGTTCATTTTATTCACCAGGTCTGATATCATGCAACTTCTGGGCTTTCCCTCAAAGTCAGAATGACCATGAAAGGGGACAAGGGATTTAGCTCAGTGGCCCAGTGCGTGCCTGGCCAGTGTGAGATCCAGAAATAACCATGAAAGATAACTGTTTTCAACCAATTCCGAACATCACAGCAACCACAACCACAACTGTGTAATAAAGGACTCAGGAATGAGGACTTCTAGAACTACTTCATAATATGGCAAGATTAATGGGAAAAGTACACTCAAAGCAAGGTGGAGCATTTTGAGGGAGATTAATGGCTATGTGTCTTTTACTTTAACAAAAAAAAATTTTGGGCCAGGGGGGTCACCGGGGATCGAACTCAGAACCTCGTGCCTGCCAGACAGGCGCTTAAGCCACTGAGCCAAACCCCTGGTTCTAGTTTTTTGAGACGGGGTCGCACTGTGTAGCTCAGGCTGACCTTGCATTCTCGTTTTAGCCTAAGCTGGCCTCAAACTCACAGTGCTCCTCCTACCTCAGCCTCCCAAGTGCTGGGATTAAAGACATGTGCCACCACACCTGGCTAAATTTTTATTTTTATTTTTATTTCTATTTTTTCTTTGTGCGTGTGTGTGTGTTCGTGTGTGGCACCTGGAATCGAGCTCACAAACGTACACCTACCAGGCAGGCACTTAAGCCACTGAGCCAAAACTTGGCCCTAGCTTAAACCACGGAGCCAAACTCAGCCCTAGCTTTTTGAGGCAGGGTTGCACTATGTAGTTGAGGCAGGCCTTGAGCTCACGTTGTAGCCCAAATTGGCCTCAAGCTCACAATGCTCCTCCTACCTCAGCCTCCCAAGTGCTAGGATTAAAGATGTGCGCCACCATGCCTGGCTGTATTAAAATTTTGTCTTTTTAAAACAGGTTCTCACTATGCGGTTCAGGCTGGCCTTTGGCTCACTTTGTAGCCCAAGCTGATCTTGAAATCTTGAACTTGCAACAATCTTCCTGCCTCAGCCTCCTGAGTGCTGGGATTACAGGAGTGCACCACCACACCCAGCTGTAATAAATTTTTAAATTCTTAAAATTAAAAAAAATTATTCCTTTGTCAATCAGACCATATACATATGTAAAGAGAATAAAAGTGAGAGGAAACTCCTTGAGGATGGGGAGGTCAGGTAAAGAACTCTAAGTCAGAATAGAATAGATGCTCCAATTCCCTATTTAAGACCTGTAGTCTTGGGTAACTGAACTCAGGTGTTGTCTTGTTTCCTCAGAACTTGCCTGACCTACTAGGTCTGTGGCTTCCACTTCCATGTGGTGAGTGCACTTCTCCACTAGTAAGTTACCTAGAGTTTTAACCAATATTTTGAAGAGTACAGGGACAGATCTGGCAGTGAGAGTAATGTCCTTTTTAGTTACAGAGTAAATTTGTCCAGCGGCCAGCTGTACTTGGCCCTAGAAAGAAAGTTGGGTATATAGTCCCAAAAGATAGTAAACTTCTAACATTATTATGTGATTGTGGGGGGTACCGGGGATCAAACTCACAACCTCACATTTGCCAGAGAGGCACTTATGCCGCTGAACTAAATCCCCAGCCCTATTACGTGATTTTTAATGATACTTTTCATGTATCAGTTGCACAGTGCTGGAATATAGACTTTGAGACAAGAAAGCAGTGCTATAAGGAGAGGACATGGTGCTCAAACTGCCTCATGAGCCTACCCCACACAGTCAAATCGAAACCTGCGTATGTATGCTCTTGCCCGAATTGACTAGTAAAATCTAGTAATTACCATCAGTAGTTCTTCACCCTACCTACACATGTGTCTGTGAAGACAGGTTTTTATTATTAAGCAGACATGTAAGTATTCTCATGTAATTATTAAACTTGGGTTTGTTGAGCCAAGAGTGATGGTACATGCTTGTAATCCCATCACTTGCCAAACAGAGGCAGAAGTTTGAGGCCAGTCTAGACTATGTAGTGAACATTTGAAAAATAAAAAATTTAAAAAATAAACTTGGGCTTGTTGTATTATTTTGTTTAGATGTTAAAATATAAGAAATAGCTAGATATGGTGGAACATACCTGTGATCCCAGAGCTCAAGAGGATGAGGCAGGATTGCTAGGAGTCCAGGCCAACCTGGGATACCTACGCAGTTCAGAGTCAGTCTGCACTACATAATGAGACCTTGTCTTAAACCAGTGAAGGATGGGAGGTAGGTTGGTTTTGTTACTTAGAGGCACTAATTACAGTGCTCCTCCTGCCTTAGTCACCTGAGCACTGAGACTACCTTCATGTTCCACCATGCCTGGCTACTTATTTATTAGTATTTGATACTAAACCCAGGGTGTCATATGTGCTAGGCAAATGCTGTCCCACTGAATCATATCCGTAGCCAAGTAATAGTCCTTTTAGATTGACTAGAATTTGTAATCTGGAATGTGTGGTATGACAGAAATAATTATATGGGGGCATAACAAAGAAATTAATTATGAAGTCTACCATGTGTAAGAGGCTGCTAGGTTTTGTGATAATGTATACATTATTATTAAAATATTCTTCAAAGTAACTTTATTTGAAGCACACAATTTCTAGTCAGATTTTATTTATGTGCTGTCTTTGAAGACTCAGTTTCTTTTCACTGAATTAATACCAACCAGCAGAGACTTACAGTATGCAAGTCTATCTAGGCCAATTTTGTCTTTCATACTCTTCATAGTATCTCCCTACAAAAATTCACATGAATAAAAACAAGTTCATATGAAAGTATTGGTATCTTTGACCTTTTATCCCACTAGATTTTCACTGTATTTTTTTCAGTGTTAGTCTTGGTACTGTATAAATGACATGAATGACATAGTTATGGTTCTTTTAAAGGATTCCAAACTATTATAGTAAATATTAAAATCCATCTTTACATGTAGGATCCCAAATTACCCAGATGTTTTCATGCCATTGTGAAATTCCCGTGTAAAAATAGTAGCCATTCAGGTGGGTATGGCATTGCATACATGTTATTCCAGCATTCTGGGAGGCTGAGACAAGAGGATCGTAATTATGAGCCCAGCCAGGGTAACTTGGCAGTTGAGAGAGATCTTATCTCAAATATAAAAATAGGCTGAAGATGTAGCTCAGTGCAAATGCCAAGTTTATTTTTTTAAAGTGGATATTTGTATGTATTAGCTGAAGTGTTGTCACCATGTGGCAGTAACAAAAATAGCTATTTTGCTATTAGCTTGGCCTACTAGCTTTGAAGTTGATTTTTTAATATGCTTTAAAATATTTTATGAGCCAGGCATGGTGGTATATGCCTGTAATCCCAGCACTCGGGAGGCTGAGGCAGGTGATCACTGTTCAGGGTCAGTCTGGATTACATAGCATGTCCCTGTCTCAAAAAAAAAAAAGAAAAAATAATTGTGAAATTCACCCTTTTGTTGGGGAAAAGGCTTGCATATTCCAGGCACTGTCTCTAGTGCTGAACTACATTATATCCCATCCCTTTTTGTTTTTTTAGGCAGGGTTATACTGAATTGCCTGGGCTGGTCTGTCGGGGACCTGGCCTAGATCCCCAATCTCCCGAACGAGTGTACGGCGAAAGCTTAAATAAATTGAGACAAGTGCTATGATGTTAGGGCTCCAGGAGGATCGAAGCCCTTACAGAGTTCTTGATTCTGTAGCTATGATTAGGGCTAAGTCCAAGAGCTTCTCTGGACCACCCGTAATTATTTCTGTAGCAGACAGAGGGGATACTGAGGGAGGTGCTGGAACTGAGCAGGACCTTGGGAGTCACTTCAAGGACATCTCCAAGTAGTAAAATATGCCAAAAAAAGGAGAACTATCTTATCTCCAAGATGGCATTTGTGGTGGGACTGAGATGCCTGCAGGTAAGACGCCTGCAGCTGCAGTCTCTGTATACATAATTGATTGTGGAGCCAATATGTCCTCAGCTGCAGCCGCCTTTATCTTGCCCTTTGAGGTGTGTCTGACCTCACAGGCCACTACAGGCCTCAGCCAGGACCAGCGATTCATAGAGGTTCACTTACTATGGATCAGCTTCCATCGCCAGGCAAGGGGCCTAGGCCTAGGACAGGCTCACAGATAAATAAAAAGTCAATTAGTTAGTTTTAAATCCTGTTCAGCCTCTTCATAGTGGTCTCCAACAGTCTCCCAATTTGTGATCCTCCTGCCTCAACTTTCCAAGTAGCTGGGATTGTAGGTGTGTGCCTTCGTGTTCCATTGATATGCATATGTTGTATATCATGTGAGGCTTTTTGGGGGGGGCACTGGGGATTAAACCCACGACCTTGCACCTGCCAGACAGGCGCTTAAGTCACTGAGCCAAACTCCCAGCCCTGGTTTTTTTTTTGAGGCAGGGTCGCACTATGTACCTCAGGCCGGCCTTACGCTCACCTTGTAGCCCAGGCCGGTCTCGAACTCACAATGCTCCACCTACCTCAGCCTCCCGAGTGCTGGGATTAAAGGCGTGCACCAGCACGCCCGGCGTGAGGCTTTATTTTTAATTAACCTGCCTAAATTGTGATTGTTTAAAATCACGTAGGCCGGACATGATGGCACACACCGTTAATCACATCACTCAGGAGGCTGAGGCAGGAGGATCACTGTGAGTTGAAGGCCAGTCTGGGCTACACAGTGAGTTCAAGGCCAGCCTGAACTGCGTAGTGAGACCTGTCTCAAAAATTAGGGCTGGGGATTTAGCCCAGTGGCCTAAGTGCCTGCCTGGCAGGCACAAGGTTGTGAGTTTGATCCCTGGTAACAAAAATAAAAAAATAAAATATAAATAAAATCATGTAAAATGGGGCATAATGCATCAGAAAAAATTTGCCTAATACAAGTCCTGACTTCTCTTAAGTTGAGTTGCCTAATGTACAATACTGTGTCCTTTTCTGCAGGTGAATCGTCCTATTGGCCGGGTGCAGATCTTCACTGCAGACTTATCAGAAATTCCCCGCTGCAACTGTAAGGCTACTGATGAAAACCCTTGCGGGATAGACTCTGAGTGCATCAACCGCATGCTGTTGTATGAGTGCCACCCCACAGTGTGTCCTGCTGGAGGCCGCTGCCAGAACCAGTGTTTCAGCAAGCGCCAGTACCCAGAGGTTGAAATTTTCCGCACGTTACAGAGGGGCTGGGGTCTTCGGACAAAAACAGATATTAAAAAGGTGATGAAAACTCTCCTTCATTATCAAATTATTTTATTTTCATTGCTTAATATGATTACTTCTTGATGAATGTGAGAAAATTCATCATAGAGGAAGATAACATAGTTTAGGGCTTAATGTTAGTATTTTATCATGCCATACCTTCCAGTGTTAGATGATTGAGGATGGTTTTCTTCTTTGTGCACTGATTATGTTCACTACAGAGGAGAATGGAAAACCAGGAAAGCTTAGACTTTCACATTACTAGCTCTCTTTTAAAAGCTGGTAGTTAAGAGGGGATAATAAGGACACAATACAGAGATGTTAATCACCTTTTGATAAAATACTTTAATGGGGTAAAAACAGTTGGGTTCATGGAAGATGAAAGAGCACTAGGGCTTTTCCAGTGAAAATGCATTGAAATCATCAAATGTAAACTTGCCAAGATTTGTGTTTTTAATAAATAGATAATGCTGTACAGCTTGGGGTAATATGTATCTTATTTGACATTTTAATAAAATAAGCCTTATTCTGGCTACAATTTCTAAAAAGTTTAATTGATATTTCTTTATTGGTAAGATAATAAATTGGCTAGGCTTGTTCAGTCATTTGCCAAGTGATACATAGTGTTGGGGCATTGTGGTGGAGATACAGTAATCAAGATGGGAGACATGGACCCTGCTTTCATGAAGCTTACATTCTAGAGGCAGAGAGACATGGGGAAAAAAATCACTCAATGTGTTAGTCCAGTGCTCTTGAGTTTATATGGCAAAGGAACTGAAAGTTTTGCTTTGAGAATGTTTTCAGACTTTGAAGATGAATGCTTAGTGGCTCAGGCAAGGTCAAATATAGTATAGCAAGGACAAGGGTCTGAAATGTAAGGGGTAGTAGGTAGGGTGAGCTCCAAGGAAGATGAACATACTTTAAGGAAATTGACTTTCTCACCCTTGGACAGAAATAGTGATTGACTGTCCATACCTCCTTTATGAGGAAGCTTTAGTTTACTTTTTCTGTTCTGGTGGATCTATAGTGCCCAGTTTATTCCTCTTGCTGCTTGGGGCTGTGTCGAGGAGTAATTTTCTTTATCAAATAGTTGAGGCATCATAAAGTAACTAATTGCATGTGGATAAATTGATTTAGAGAACATAGTATCTTTATTAGCTTCTGAACCCAGTAAATACCTGTGTACTTTTCATATTGAGTCCAGAAGTTTTTTCTTGTTCTAGGGTGAGTTTGTGAACGAGTATGTGGGTGAGCTAATAGATGAAGAAGAATGCAGAGCTCGAATCCGTTACGCCCAAGAACATGATATTACTAATTTCTATATGCTTACCCTAGATAAAGTAAGTAATGGATCTTATATTAATATGGTGAAAGTTGTATTATTTCAGCTAGTATTTGTAGGTATAATATGTAAATTTTATTTTACCCATGGCCTGAGCCAGTTTTTTTCAGTATTTATGGGAATTAAGTGATAACGGGTTCTACAGTAGGCAAGCTTGCATGTTTCTGGCCAAAAGCAATAAAGCTGCTTTTACCATCTCTCCCCACCCCACTTTAGTACTTTTCAGAGGGAATTGAATTCCCCTGTTTGCACTGAGCATGCCTGTAGACCCAGCAGTCTAGGATCCTGAGGCAGGAGGATCATACATTTGAGGGCAGCTGATGCACTCTGGCCTTGTCTCAAAATAAAAAATCGTAAATGGGTTGGGAATGGAGGTTAATGCAAAGACCCAGCATTCAGTGGCCAGTCTCTGCCCACCAACCCGAAAAAAGGAGCTTAAGTCATTCTGACAATTACAAGAATTTTATGATCAGTTTCATTTTATTAGTGTGTAGAATTTTATGCTAGAATTTATTTTAAATTTCAGTATCCTAAACTGGGCATGGTGGTGCATGCCTGTAATCCCAGCACTTGGGAGGCTGAGGCAGGAAGGTTATTGCTAGTTCGAGACCAGTGTGGGCTACAAAGTGAACTCAAGGCCGGTCTGAACTGCTTAGTGAGACCCTGTCTCAAAAAGACATAAATAAATAAATAAATAAATTTCAGTATCCTAATGTGTTTATTTTCTTTGTACTTGTACGTCAGGTTACACTAATTTATTGTATCTTTTTGGTTGTTTGAGATGAGGTCTTGCTTATGTAGTTCAGACTGACCTTGAACTCACTTTGTAGCCAGGCTGGCTTCAAACTCATAGCAATCCACCTACCTCAGCCGCCCAGCTGCTTGGATTATAAATATATAATTTGTTTTCTATCTTAATAACCATTTCCATAGTATTTATTTTTGTAAATGGTTTCCAGAAGTTGTACTTTTTTTTTAATTGTACTTTTTGTGCATGACATCTTTACATCTGGATATTCTCACTGTAGTTTAGTACAAGAAATTGTGGTGTGTGTGTGTGTATATATATATACGTATGTATGTATGTGTATATTGAGACAAGATCTTGCCATGTAGTTCAGGCTAGCTTTAAACTCACGGTGTAGCCCAGGCTGGCCTTGAACTTGCAGTGATCTGCCTTAGCCTCGTGAGTGTTGGGATTAAGGGTATGTGCCACCACGCCTGGTTTGATATAAGTATTTAAATCTTATTGGCAGCCAGGCGTGGTGGCGCAAGCCTTTAATCCCAGCACTCGGGAGGCTGAGGTAGGAGGAGCGTTGTGAGTTCAAGGCCAGTTTGGGCTACACAGTGCAACCCTGCCTCAAAAAACTAGGACTGGCAGTTTGGCTCAGTGACTTAAGCACCTGTCTGACAGGTGCAAGGTTGTAAGTTCAATCCCTGGTGGCGCCAAAAAAAAAAAAAAAAAAAAAAATCTCAGTGGCTCTCTCTGTTTAGTTGGTTGATTTTGTGTGTCGGGGGGAGTTTTGGTGCTGGGGATTGAACCCAGGGCTTCAAACCGGCCTACATTTTCCAGCCCTTTTTTTTCTGTTTTGAAGTAGGGTTTTGCTAAGTTTTCTAGGAAGTACTTGAATTTTAAGTCTTGCCATCTCAGCCTCCCAGGGTACTGAACCTATAGGAGTGTGCCATCATACCCAGCTAAGTACTTTTTAATGTGTACCTCTTTCAAGAACTTCCTAATTAGAGAATGGGGAGGTTGCTATTTCTAGGACTGTGGTACTTAAATTCATGTGTATATCTTGAGAATTCCCTAGTGAACTTGTTAGAAGAATGAGATCACTGAGTCTCATCACACAGTTTCTGCTTTAGAATATCTGAAGCACAACCCAAGAATTTTATTTCCAGTAGTCTTCCAGAGGTAGTTGTTGCTGTTGGTCCATGTGCTGCACTTTCAGAACCACAATTTTCAAATTTCAAAGCTTTATTGGTGAAGATAGTCTAATTTTAGTTAGCTGAAGTTTCAAGAAGTCTAACAAGCAGCTTTTTTTTCAAATTCTAGGACCGAATCATTGATGCTGGTCCCAAAGGAAACTATGCTCGGTTTATGAATCATTGCTGCCAGCCCAACTGTGAAACACAGAAGTGGTCTGTGAATGGAGATACCCGTGTTGGCCTTTTTGCCCTGAGTGACATTAAAGCAGGTAAGAGTCAGTTGGAGATACTGGAGTCTGAATTTTAGATTCTTTCATCTAAAAGTCTCATGTCCTGCACTCTAAAGTGAAGATTCTAAATTTCTGAGGATATCTAAAGGCTTGCCAGGTGGTCCTTGGTTGCAATGATAAATTAGACATAAAATTACACCACTTTTCCCCAATACTAAGGTTTAAATGTGGGAACTTTTCACTAAGCCTCAACCCCAGCCCTTTTTCCTTGTTTATTTTTTTAATTTTGAGACAAGATCTCACTACATTTGCCCAGATAGGACTCAAATTTGTGTTCCTCCTGCCACATCTTCCCATAGTGCTGGGATTGCAAGCATGCACTACCTACTATTTTTTAAGCTGTACAATTTTAATCCATTAAGTACATTCACATTGTTATCCATCTGTCACCTCCATGCACCTCTAAAACCCTTCTCCAACTAAAATTCTTCCTGTTTTTACAGATCCTGCTATTCATTATTTTTCTCTGAATTTGACTACTCTAATAACTTCATATAAAGAGAATCCTACAGGGGCCAGAGATTTAGCTCAGTGCTGCAGCCCCTGCTTGACAAACATGAGGTCCTGGGTTCAATATCCAGTACCACACTCCCAACACCCCAAAAAACAAAATAAAAAGAATCATGCAATACAGTGGTACTTTGGTTCACAAACTTAAGAGACCTCTTTGATTTTGTATAAGATGGCCACCTTTGTGTTTGTGTGGGAAAGATGGCCTCGGTTGTGTTTGTTACCAGATGCAGAGTTTGCAGCAAAAACAAAATGTTATCGAATGCTTTTGTGTCCTTAGCCAAACTGTTTGTGAACAAAAATATTGGTGAAATGATATATCGCTGTATTTGTCTATTTGTAACTCTTTGTTTCACCTAGCGTACTATGTTCAAGGTTGAAAACGGAGAGTTAATTCCTATACCTTTAACTTTGACATAAACTTATCACAGATTGCTCTGCCTTCGAAATTCCCAGCTCTCCAGGTCTCCCTTGTCACCTTGTCTTCCAGTTTGTTTGTTTGTTTGTTTGGTACCAGGAATTGAACTCAGGACTTTGCAGTTGCCAGGTAGGCACTATGCCGCTGAGCTACATCCCCAGCTATTACCTTCTCTTCCATAGTTGTCTTCTTTCTGTTTTCTCCTTCTGTGTAAACCAAAAGTTCACTTCTTACTCAATCAAAAAAAATTTTTTTTATTGGTGTAGTGTTTTTGTTTTTTGAGACAGGGTCTTATTCTGAATTCATGTAGTGTGGGATAGCCTTGAATTTGTAGTGATCATCTTGCTTTGGCCTCCCAAGTGCTGGGACTACAGGTGTGCACTGCCACAACTGGCTACTCATTCAAATGGTTTTTGTTTTTGTTTTTGTTTTTGTGGCACCGGAGATCGAACTCACAGCCTCATGCCTGCCAGACAGGTGCTTAACTCCACTGAGCCAAACTCCCGGCCCTAGTTTTTTGAGGCAGGGTCGGACTATAGCTCAAACCGGCCTTGTGCTCACATTGTAGCCCAAGCAGGCCTCGAACTCACAATGCTCCTCCTACCTCAACCTCCCGAGTGCTGAGATTAAAGGCATGCACCACCACACCCGACTGTCATTCAAATGTAAATGTTTACTGATGCAAGGTCTCTGTGTGAGTGCTCTGGTGGAACAAAACTAGGGTTCTAATGCTGAATAAACAATTGCTGTGTCACTGAGCTACACCCCCAGTCCTCAATTTTTGGGCCTTTTTTTTTTTTTTTTTTTTTTTTTTTTTTTTTTTTTTTTTTTTTTTTTTTTTTTTTTTTGGAGACAGAGTCGGTCTCTGTAATTCAGGCTGGCCTTGAACTCACAATGTAGCTCGTGCTGACCTCAAACTCACAGTGATCTTCCTGCCTTAGCCTCCAAGTGCTGGGACTATAGGCATGAGCCACCAGACCCAGCCGTTACTCATTTTTAGATGTTGACCTGTGTCAGGTTTTTGAAGTGGATCGTGTATTAGTCAATTTTCAGTCACTGTAACAAACACTTAAGGAAATCAGCTAGTAAATGGTTTATTTTGTCCTCTTTTTGTTTTGTTATGACTTGGTGTTTTTGAGATAGGTTCTCTCTTTAGTTTGAACTGGCCTAAAACTTACTATATAATCCATGGCAGCTTTGAACTTGCAAGCTTCTTGTCTTAAGGTGTCCCACATGCTGAGATTACAGGAGTCCATCACCACATCTAGTGTAACAAGATTTACTTTGGTGCACAGTTTGGACATTCCACTCCATGATCTGGTCACCTACTGCTTTTAGGTATCTGAGACACATGCTGTACAGAAATGATGGAACAAAAATGTGTATTTTATGGTCAGAAAATAACAGGAGGCCAGAGATCTACAATCCCCTTTAGGGGTATGTCCCTCATGACTTCAATACCTCCCACTAATCCTCACCTTTTAAAGGTTTCTAACGTCTTCTGATAGAATCTCCCTAGGACCAAGCCTTGCAACAGATGGGTTTTTAGAGGACATTTAAGATTCAAACCTGGCCCAGGGATATAGCTCAGTGGCGCAGTACTTACCTGGCAAGTGCAAAGTTATGAGTTCAGTTCCTAGTACCCAAAAAAGAAAGATTCAAACTAAAGTAGATCATGGCATCACATGCTGTAATCCAAGCACTCTGGGGAAGGCTGAGGCAGAATGATCCCATGTTTGAGCCCAGACTTAGCAAGATTCTGCCTCAGAACACGAAATAAAGGGGTAAGGATATAGCTCCATAAGGATTGCCTCGTCTACCATGTCTAGCCATGTGTTTTTCCCATGTTCTCTTTGCTTAGGTAGGTTGACCATAAAATTCATAACCTTTGTCTCCTAGTCTGCATGGGTTAGATGAGGGAAATGGGAATGTGCTAAATGCCAGGTTGAATGCATGTCAGAGGCTTTTGGTTTTTTTGGGACTGTGTCTTACTATGTAGTTCAGGTTGGCCTTGAACTCATGGGGATCCTCCTTAGCCTTTTTAGCACTGGATTGCAGGCGTGCACTACAATCCCAGCCTAGGCAAAGTATATGTGTATGTAAAATTCTGGTATCTATTAGGCCTTCCCACTTGCTTTTAATTATGTTACATGCTTTTTCTGCTATTATAGTTATGATGAAATGAGCCTTTGACACAAAAGTAGACTTTGTACCTTAACTCTCTATTTTTCATTTTTAAAGTTTGCTAGTTATTGCTGTGTGCATTGCATTATATTCTGTCACTAACTTTTAAGATCATTTCTCTACTTATAAAATGGGCTTCTCAGGGTTCAGATCAGTCATCCAGGTTGTGGCATAATGTGATGTATGTTCATTCTGTATACCATGAGTGTTGCTGGGTCAGGTGTACTCGCCTGGGAGCAATTATCAGTTCTTCTTCATACTCACATTCCTAGTACTTGGTACATTAATACAAAATAAGTTTGATTTTGTGTGTGTGTTTGTTTTGATTTTAATATATTTTGAAGGGTTGCAAAATGAGAAAAATAACATCTCTATAATAAGGTTATTTTGAATATTACTGTTAAGCTATTGAAGTTCAGTGTTAAGTACCTGATTAATAGTTACAAATTTAAGCCAGGTGTGGTGGTGCATGCCCCTAATCCTAGGACTTGGGAGGCGAGGCAGGAGGATTGTTATGAGTTTGAGACCAGTCTGGGTTGCAAAGTGAGCTCAAGGCCAACCTGAACTGCACAGTAAGACCCTGTCTCAAAAAGGAAAGAAAAGAAGTTACACACAATTAAACTTTATTAATGTACTGGGATTGGAGTTAATAATTTTTTATTTCTCTTTCTAAAATGAATCCATTCTTTTAGAAGTTAATATTGGCCCACCCTCTCAAGTGAAATGTTCCTTTAACTCAGAAATAGAGCATGGGCACACTTCTCACGGTGAACTGCGGCTCAGGGCCTTGGTGGAAGGGAATGGTTGGTAGAGAAGGATCCTCAGCCGTGTCCCCTGGCCTGTGTAGAGACCAGACACTGGGACAGCGTTAAGGACAGCTTGGGCCAAGGACATAACTCAGTGCCACAGCCCCTGCCTTGTAAACGTCAGGTCATGAGATCGATTCCGGGTATCAAAAACTAAACAAAAAGGACAGCTTGCTTTGGGTGTAGCCTGGCTGCACCACTATTTATTCATCAAAAGCACTTTGGATGTCACTTCTGTCACCTTCAAAAGTCCCTAGAGCTTGCAATATAGAAAATATTTTCAACTAGCTGCTTCAGCTGGATGTACAAAGGAATAGGTGTTATTTAATTGCTGTAATATTGTATGATACTACAACTATACATTAGTGTTCTCACTTATTGTAAATGTGCCATGGTTTTATTAACAATAAATACTCATTAACAGTGACAAACAAATAATGTGATTAAACTGTAGATAATAATATTTTCGTGGTCTTTTATTATGCAGGCACTGAACTTACCTTCAATTACAACCTAGAATGTCTTGGGAATGGAAAAACTGTTTGCAAATGTGGAGCTCCAAACTGCAGTGGCTTCTTGGGTGTCAGGCCAAAGGTATCACCTTCTAGACTTCTGCATTTGGAACACTGGTGTAGTTCTCCCTTCTTTGGTGTTAGGAATGAGTCTTCATTTTAATTCAGTACCTCTTTAGCCAGGTGCAGTGGCCCATGCCTCTACTCCCGGCACCTGAGAGGCTGAGGCAGGAGGATCATCATGAGTTTGACGTCAGCCTGGTCTACAATAGTGGGTTTAAGACCAGCTTGAACTAGATAGTGAGACTCTGTCTCAAAAAAAAGAAGGAAAATACCTTTGAAATAATAACATCAAGCCAGCACTCAGGAAGCTAAGGTAGGAAGAGCGTTGTGAGTTTGAGGCCGGCTTGGGCTACAACGTGAGCGCAACGCCGGCCTGAGTTACATAGTGCGACCCTGCCTCAGAAAATTAGGGCTGGGAGTTTGGCTCAATGGCTTAAGTGCCTGTCTGGCAGGCATAAAGTTGAGTTTGATCTCTGGTGCCGCAAAAAAAAAATAATAATAATAACAATGATAACATCAAATAGGTGTTAGTAGTGCCACTGGCTAAAACACGAAGAAGTCTGTTTTGTTATTCAGAGGAAGATTTTGAGGTATTCATGAAGTGTTTTGATCAGTCTGTCTTCAATTAGTTATATTTTTGTAGCTAAAAAAGTTGTAAATAGTCACCTATGAATAGGTTACTTTTGACATATTTATTGGTTTCAGATCATCTTACATCTCTTAAGATGCGTAAGTTTGTATTTTTTTTATCTGTATGATTTTTTTTGTTTTAAGTATCTACAGCTCAATTTAAGAGTCTGCCATCACATCACAGTATGATACTTGAAGAAAAACAGGACACACACAAAGAAAAAGCAAAAGGGATGACACTACTCTCAGCATTATAACAAAGTACAACCATTATTGAGTCTCCCTGGTTTTGTTATATGCAGTTTAGTTTATAAATTCTATCACTGTTATGGATAATTTATACACCTTGATTTTGCTTTTCTTTAATGTTACTTAAAAACTTTGCATGCTGGGCATACCTATAATGGCAAGATTTGGGAGGCTGAGGCAGGACGTTCACTGTGAGTTTGAGGCCAGCCTCAGCTACTTATTGAACGCAAGGCCATTCTGAACTACATCGTGAGTCCTTGACTCAAGAAAAAAAAAAAAAGCTTTCCTTTGCATAGTCCTCTTAAACATGATTTTAGTGGTAAGGTTTTTTTTTTTTTTTTAAGGGCTGGCCATAAATTATGAACATCTGGATGCTTCAGGATTTCTGTGTCATAGGTGATATGCACTAAAAATTGAAGTTTAATACTGATGGAAAGTGGGGCCAAGCGTCATAGGACATGCCTGTAATCCTATGACTGGAGAGACTGAGGCAGGGGGATTGTCACAAGTTTCAAGACCAGCCTAAATTACAGAGCAAGAACCTGTCTAAAAAAACAAACTAAACAAATAAGTGCATCATGTATTTCCCATTAGGTTTTTTTGTCTCTTAATCTCAACATTAATCACATATTACTCCCTGTTAAGTAAATACAAGTGATCAAATGATTGCATTTTTTCATTAATTTTTAAAAGATAATGTAATAGCTGGAGATTTAGCTCAGCGGCATAATAAGCTCCTGCCAGGCAACCAAATTCTTTTTGCATCATCTTTCTTTGAGTAACACACTGTCACGTTGGCCTTTCCTTTTGTTCCATGAGTGGAATAATTTCAATAAAATGTCTCCCCACTAAATGTAATGATCAAAATGTTGAGGATAGACAACCTAGTCAGTGCTTGCTATCCCATACTTTCCAATTATTTGGTCTATTAGAGCTAATCTAAATTTTACGTAACGTTTTGAATCCCCCTGTTTTGAATAAAGAACAAATGACTTCCATATTGTTTGGCCCAGAAGGTAAATAAATGTCTTATAATAATATTTTTTTAGGGCAACCCACTCAGTACCCTCCTGTCTCTCAGGAGATATTCCTATTCCCTATTGCTATTCCCCAGTAAACCTTTCCTAAAAAATATATTTGCATATATATTTTTTTTCCTCACGTTTTGATTATAGGATAGCTATACTATGTCAACTGTGTCAGCATCATCCGCAGAATTATTATAATCTTGACCACTATTGCTATTTTTTTTTAGTTTTAGTTCTTCTTTTAAATTCTATCATTTCTGTATTATAAATAGTTGACAATAGGGAGACCTTTTTTCTTTGTTTTTCCATTTCATAACAAAGACTTTTCCTGACATATGCAACATTTCTCCTTTTTTTCAGTTTTTTCTTTTGCACATCTTTTGGCACTTCCTCTCCATTTAGTCGTAATGTCCCAGCTGTGTCCGATTTGTATGGTAAAAGAATATCACTTAAGAAAAAAAAAATCCCCGAGTTCTGAAAAAGTATAAAACTCATACTTCTAATGTACTTACAATGAGTTTGTACAGTTTGTAGCACAGGTTAGGTTATTTTTCACAAAATATAAAGATAAATTAGTAAAAGAAAATAACCAGAACTTACTATTAGATTTCACTAGAAACAAACATTAACAGCAAATACAGTGTTGGCTTTTTAAACAATGTTCTATATTTTAAAATATGCAAAAAAAAATAGTCAATATAAAGCAAACGTATGTACAAGGGTATCTCCTGCAAACAAGAATCGACTGGTTGTTCTCTCTTAGGCAGCACGTATACTAAAATCGAATGATACAGAGAAGATTAGCAATGACCCCTACACAGAGACGACACAGAAATTCATGAAGCATTCCATATTTAAAAACCAATCGACTGGTTGAAATGACGACTGCCTGAGCAATGCTCAGGAAAGTTAATACATAGCCAAGCACTGCTCAGGTGACTTTTGGGGTAAACTGTTCAGTGGTTAAAAACTGAAAATGTACATCAATGTAGACACTAGTAAGAAAATAGAGTAAGCAGGGCAAGGTGGTACACACCTGCCATCCTAGCACTCTTGAGAGGCTAAGGTAAAAGGATCAAAAGTTTAAGCCTACCCTGGACAACTTAGCAAGAGATGTTGTCTCTAAAACAGAATTGGGTATGTAGCACAGTGTGAAGGCCCTGGGCTTCATCCCTAGTACAAAAAACAGGTGAATAATTTTGAGCAATAAAATATGAAAAATGAAGTTGACCCAGTAATACAATTTTATTTGTTAAATAGGGAAAATCACCTTTATATTGGATGTATACATACATGCAATTTCTCAACAAACCTTCACTGAACACTAGTTTTTTGTTTAGTTGTTCACTTAAGTGCCTTATTGCTGAAGATGTCACCTGATTTGTTTCCTATAAATTAAAATAATACTTGAATTTATTCCATAGTTAGTGGTGTCAGGTTTCTACCTTAACGCCTTTACAGGATGGCAGCCAGAGTACAAGTTTAGGAATAGGAGATCACTGTGAGCTGTTAGTAAATATTGCCCTGTCAGAATAGAAGGGACCTTAATTAACAGCAGTACACACAAATTACAGTTAGTCATGAATGTATTCTTTTGTTTTGTTTTGTTTTGTTTTTGAGACAGGGTCTCACTATACAATTCAGGGTGGCCTTGGGCTCACTTTGAAGGCCATGCTGGTCTCAAACTTGAAACAATCCTCCTACCTCAGCCTCCTGAGTGCTGGGATTACAGGAGTGCACCACCAGGCCTGACTGAATGTATTCAGTCTTACTGATTGGTCCTGGATGTCTCTATCCTAAGATGAATAATGTGATGAAAATCACAGCATTTGGGGCCCAACTGAGGGGTGCAGGGAATCGAGATGACTACTGTTAGCTGCAGCAGGATCTATCTTGACTCAAATGTCACAGCTACTTTCTGTGTCTTTCTAGTATTCAGTGAAGGTTTGTTGATTAAAAACTTGCATGTATAGGGCTGGGAGTTTGGCTCAGCTGCTTACGCGCCTGTCAGGCACGCACGAGGTTGTGAGTTCAATCCCTGGTGCTGCAAAAAAAAAAAAAAGAAAAGAAATTGCATGTATGTATACATCCAAGTGTCTTTGACTTTGAATTAGACAAACACAAACATGCAGTAAATGACCTTTATATATCAACAAAATTAGCACTTTTTTTTTTTTTTTTTTTTTTTGACTGGAAAAAATAACTGGGACAGAACTGGGTTTTGTTTTGTTTTGTTGCGGTACCGGGAATCGAATTCACAACTTTGTGCCCACCAGACAGGCACTTAAGCCACTGAGCCAAACTCCCGGTCCTGGTTTTTTGAGTCAGGGTTGCACTATGTAGCTCAGGCCGGCTTTGCGCTCCTTTGTAGCCCAAGCCGGCCTTGAACTCACAACGCTTCTCCTACTTCAGCCTCCCGAGTGCTGGGATTAAAGGCATGCGCCACCATGACCGGCCAGAACTGGTTTTTGATCCGGCCATGTGTTTTATATTTATGCTGTGCCAGGTGTGTTTCCTGCATTTTTTTTCTTACCTTCTCAACAGTCTATAAGAACTCTCTTATTCTAGAGGAGTGATGGAGGCTCAGAATGGATAATTAATCTGGTCATGATTATACAACTGAGGTTAAGTTAAAGTGCTGACTGCTTAATGTCTGACCTTTAGAATCAACCCATTGCCACAGAAGAAAAATCAAAAAAATTCAAGAAGAAGCAACAGGGCAAGCGCAGAAGCCAGGGTGAAATCACAAAAGAACGAGAGGATGAGTGTTTCAGCTGTGGGGATGCTGGCCAGCTGGTCTCCTGCAAGAAGCCGGGCTGCCCCAAAGTTTACCATGCGGACTGTCTCAATCTGACCAAGCGGCCAGCAGGTTGGTGCCAGAATCCATTCATAGTGCTGCTTATTTTCTGCCAGAATCCTCAGGTCCTGATAGCACTTGATTCAGTTTGAAAAAATGCCATTTGCTCTCCTCATGCATACTGTTTAGGGATGTAGTCCCTGTTCTCATTCTAGAAATATATGGCAGCTAAGGCTTAGAATTGTAATTATAGAAAGTACACAGAAACTTGTTGAGTTTCAGTGACTCTACTTTGTTTTACCTTCCCGGTATCCCCTAAGTGTCAGTTTTCTCTATAATGCCTGTCAGGAAACAGTCAAGATTGAGATCATCTGTCGCAATTAGATGAAGGAGCTGGATTGAAAACCAGGTTTTCTGACTCCCAGGTCACTAAACGACGCCTTTCTAGAAGAAGGAAAATTGAGGTAGTGGAGCCTTTGGATTGTTCAGTCAGTGAAAGATGGGAAAGCACCCCTTTAGTCACTGTCTACCCATCTTGCCCCTACTGGGTCTCCTCTTTGCAAGGTAGACTTTTTTGCTTTGAAGATGCTGTAGTCATATCAGTTAATATGTGAGAGAGCTGCTCAGGCAGGAATTTGTGATTGCGTCAGTTGATAACCATTAGTTCATCATTTGGGGTTTGAAGATTTGAAGAATTTGGAAATGCTTGCTGTTTTTAAGAAGAAAAGAGATGAGTAGGGAATCATTCCATGGTGAGGTGATTATATATCACTAGTGGTCTATATTCAAGAACTACAAAAATAGAACTTTGGAGTGCAAGTGAGAGAAATGTTTTCCTGAATTGCCTTTCCTTTAATATGTATTTGTCACATTTATGAAATAATAGAAATTCAAGGCCATAACATTGACATGTCAATGCCAGGATATAAATTTAGGACTTACTTAAAGACATCATAAACACAGAGGATAATGTAACTGATTGTTCCTGTGTGCCAGCAGTGAAGCCTAATAGTTTATTTGGGGTGGGAACACTGTCTGTAGTCAAAACTTTGATTTCATGAAGGGGGTTAGGGTAGGTACAATCTCACATTGACTTTGAATGTTTTTCCACTGATTCTATTTGGACAACATAGAAGGTTTTGTGCTTTAAGATTGAAAATTATACAAAGGTATGTCTGCTTCAGTTTTTTTTTGCCAATTGTAGCTGGGCGTGGTGGTGCACACCTTTAATCCCAGCACTCGGGAGGCTGAGGTAGGAGGAGCATTGTCAGTTCAAGGCCGGCTTGGGCTACAATGTGAGTGCAAGGCCAACCTGAACTACATAGTGCAACCCTGTCTCAAAAAACTAGGGCCAGGAGTTTGGCTCAGTGGCTTAAGCACCTGCCTTGCAGGCGTGAGGGTGTGAATTCGATACCCGATGCCACAAAAAAAAATTTTTTTTAGTTCTGTGTTTTTTTCCTATTTCTTTTTTAAATAGGAAATTAACAGTGGTTAATATATTGCGTATTACTATCTTCAAAGTAGTTGCTCAGATTACAAGCTATAGACATGCATAATTGATCAAACAATATAAGCACAAATCATTTTCCTATTTCTGGTAAAATCATGTAAATAGGGGTATAAATAGCTAGGTGTTTCTCTTCAAGTTGAATATTAGAAAGGTGCCCCCAGTACAAATGGAGTCTACTGAAATATTCAAAAGCTTCATATTAAAGGAATTTAGGGATTAGTTTAGTTAGGTTTTTGTTTTTCTTCCTTCCTTCCTAAAAGTAGTTTAAAGATACAGATTTACTCTTGCCTTTATTTAGTCAGTAATTGCTCAACCTTGATACTTTGTTGTTACTCTGTGTATTGTTTTGTACAGAAGAGGGAAGAAGCTGAAATTCTGGGGAAGAAATGATGGCAGGTAAGTGGCATAAACTCTGAGAAAGGTGGCAGTTTGAAGAAGGCTTTAAGAGCCACCATACTGACCCAGTTTAAAGCCATGACTCATCTCACATATGCCCCTTTCCTAAGATTTTATTCATTTATTGTATTGTCAGGGAAGTGGGAGTGTCCTTGGCACCAGTGTGACATCTGTGGGAAGGAAGCAGCCTCCTTCTGTGAGATGTGTCCCAGCTCCTTCTGCAAGCAACATCGGGAAGGGATGCTCTTCATTTCCAAACTTGATGGGCGTCTCTCTTGTACTGAGCATGATCCCTGTGGGCCCAACCCTCTGGAACCTGGTGAGATCCGTGAGTATGTGCCTCCCTCAGTGCCGCTGCCTCCAAGCCCCAGTGCTCACCTGCCAGAACAATCATCAGGAATGGCTGCTCAGGGGCCCAAGATGTCAGATAAGCCACCTGCTGATGCCAACCAGACATTGCCACTCTCCAAAAAAGCTCTGACAGGAAATTGTCAGAGGCCACTGCTACCTGAAAGACCTTTGGAGAGAAGTGACTCCAGCGCCCAGCTTTTAGATAGGGTCAGAGACCTTGCTGGGTCAGGGACCAAATCGCAATCCTTGTTATCAAACCAGAGGCCGCTGGACAGGCCACCTGCAGTGGAAGGACCAAGACCACAGCTGTCTGAGAAACCCTCTCCAGTGACCAGCCCAAGCTCCTCACCCTCAGTGAGGTCCCTACCACTGGAAAGACCTCTGGGGATGGCTGACCCAAGGCTGGATAAATCTATAGGTGCTGCCAGCCCAAGGCCCCAGTCACTGGAGAAAACCCCAGCCCCCACTGGCCTGAGACTTCCGCCGCCAGACAGACTGCTGATCACCAGCAGTCCCAAACCCCAGGCTTCTGACAGGCCCACAGACAAATCCCACACCTCTTTGTCTCAGAGACTTCCACCTCCTGAGAAAGTACTATCAGCTGTGGTGCAGACCCTGGTAGCTAAAGAAAAAGCACTGAGGCCTGTGGACCAGAATACTCAGTCAAAAAACAGAGCTGCTTTGGTGATGGATCTCATAGACTTAACTCCTCGCCAGAAAGAACAGGCTACTTCTCATGAGGTCACACCACAGGCTGATGAGAAGATGCCAGTGTTGGAGTCAAGCTCATGGCCTGCTGGCAAAGTTCTGGGGCACATGCCACGAGCTCTGGAGAAAGGCAGCATGTCAGATCCCCTTTTTCAAACACCTGGGAAAAACACAGCCCATTCAGAGCACACCTGGCAAGCTGTTAAATCACTCACCCAGGCCAGACTTCTTTCTCAGCCTCCTGCCAAGGCTTTTTTATATGAGTCAGCTACTCAGGCTTCAGGAAGAGCTCCTGGAGGAGCTGAGCAGACTCCAGGGCCTCCCAGCCAACCTCCAGGATCGGTGAAGCAGGTAAAGCAGATGGCTGGAGGCCAACATCTACCTGGACTTACTGCCAAGAGTGGCCAGTCCTTTAGGTCTCTTTGCAAGGCTCCAACCTCCCTCCCCACTGAAGAGAAGAAGTTGCCAACCACAGAGCAGAGTCATTGGTCCCTGGGAAAAGCCTCGCCAGGGACAGGGCTCTGGCCCATAGTGGCTGGACAGGCACTGGCACAGTCTTGCTGGTCTGCTGGGAGTACACAGACATTGGCACAGACTTGCTGGTCTCTTGGAAGAGGGCAAGACCCCAAACCAGAGCAAAATACACTTCCAACTCTTAACCAGGCTCCTTCCAGTCACAAGTGTGCAGAGTCAGAACAGAAATAATACCAGTAAACGTCACATCCAGACAAGCTGTACCCAGAGTACCATATGGGGAGGGGAATCTATGTTTCTTTCTTTTCCTCCTTTGAAAAACAGACCTACCCCAACACTCTTCCATTGTTACTCTTTCCTTGTATTCCAATACTCAGAACTCTTGTGACATTAGCCAGTGGGGGTTTCTGGTTGTGTGAACCATGTATGGAAATTCAACTGGCCCTAGCCATGCAGACAGACTTGCATCTCTTTTTCCCAATTTTTACACACAGTCAAATTAAAATAAAAAGTCCACTCTGGAGTCAAGCATGGAATTCAATTCCACTGGTCAAGCTGGAAAGTAGAGGGGCTCTCAAAGCTATTTCCGCAGCCTGTCAGAGCCCCATAGAGGGCACTCCATGAACTATTGTGAGGAACCGATGTTCATTCAAATCAGTAGCAATTTCCTGAGTATCCATGTGTGCTAGGCTTAGTGTGGTCCATCATGGAAAACACAGATACATAAAGCCTGATCCCTATGAGCCTAACTTGCTGCCTAGATTCCCAAGGCTGTTTTCAAGAACCTTTGACCTGGAAACAACAGGAAGTATTGAGGGGCCTTGGATTTCCAGGCTTATTTTGAAATGTTCTGTGTGGCACCAGAAGTGGCTGTGTTGACCAAGTGTCTCCTGCTTGTGGTGTGAGTGCATGTATATTACACATGCATCTTCAGAACTGTTATTTGTAGATGGAATGGTGCTGTGTCAAGGCCAAGGTAGGGTTTTGGGTGGGGTAGTAGCTACTGTTTTCATCTGCATTTTGCCCAGTCTGCAGATTTGTCCTTGGAGAAGCAGCTGGTTTAGGAGGCGCTGGGCTCTGTGAGAATGTAGCTAGCTTTCTATCAGTGAAGAGAATTGGCAAGCTTACTTTTCTTTTGTACCAATTTTTACATGAACCCATCCCACCCCAGCCCTGTTTTCTCAAAACACTCAGGTGCTTTCAGATTTTAGTCTCAGGCAGTGGACATAGGGAATCTGGCCACTTGTGAGCCAGACACATTAGCTTCCAGAACAGTGCCGGACTCTAAAGGAAACTTATTTCTGCCCTAGTCCTTTGTCTTTTTAATTGAGCTGAGGGAGTCCTCTTCACCACCTCCTTCAGAATTTGCTGTGCTTTTTAATGGAGAGCACTTGCCTGCTGACTTAGCTCAAAAGCCAGAACCTTTTCCTAAGACTGGAGAGAAAAAAATGGTTAGAGCAATGTCCAGTCTAAGAGACGATTCCTCATTAACTGCTGATTATCTGTTACTGCTGCCCTGAGCTGGGGGACCGAAGGGCTGGGAAATCTATTGGTGCTACCCTGCCCTACCGTTCACCCAGCTCATCGACTGCCAACAGGAAGTACTGTTTGGCTAGTTCCTTCCCACTCACCCACCCCTCCTTTGTCCCTAAACCAAACAAATCTCTGCTTTGCCAACTTATCCAGCAGCTTTAGCCAATAGGCTACCTCCTGGCCCCAGTATCTCCTGACCATTGTGTCACAGTTACTGCTTTTATATTCTCAACAGGATTATGTCTTGTCCCAATTTCCTCCTAAGTTCCTACTAAGGTTACATCATTTCCGGGGGAAGGAACAGTAGTTATAGAAGCATTCGCGCTTTATATAAAGATTGAAAATAGAAAATGCTTTTATTTCCCAAAGTCTGTCTGTGGAGTTGAGATACTTGAACCCAGGCAGAGGGTCGAAGGCTGGGCAGGGCTGTCCTGAGTTTAGGGGCTATTCCTGCATCTCACTGAGACTTTGAAATGTCTTCATTGATTTCCACCTGCCTAGTTCTTGCATTTTACCCTTTTTATCCTCTCTTCCACATCATCAGAGAAGGAAAAGCTATTTGTTCAAAAGGAAGAGAAAAATATAAAGCATCTTATTTTCTTTTAAAAGAATTTTAAACCATGAAAAAGATATTTTTAAAGAAATTACCCAGAACATTAAAGTTCACTATATTAAGTATTTATCATGTGTGGAATAATAAGTATATAACTGCAGCTAGTAGGCCCCTTCCCTAACCTCTTAGGTTGTGAGTAGGTTGCTTGGTGCCAGTCCTGTGTGCCCTTTGCTCTCCTGTCATCTGTAGTTGTGATCAAAAAAATACCTGCACTGCACTGTCAGAATCTCCTTTCACTATGTTGTGTGTTTAATTATCTTAATTAGCTTTGTTTCATGAAATAAACTGTGAATTTTTTTGGGGGGTGGGCATGCAGGCTATGTAAAGAGTTTTGATTCTGAACTAGCTTCTCTGTAGTAGGCTGTGGTAGGTGATTGACTTTGACAGCCATCTAGAAATGTCTCACAGGACAGGAGGGAGTGAGGGACAAGGGGCCGTGATTGGTGACTTTGTGGTTTGATTTGGTTCTTTCCATTCTTTACCATTCACTGGAGTCTTTGTTCCAGACCTGCATAGGAAAACTTCTCAGTTGGTTTGGGGCGACAGTTCTTTGAATGGAATGACCAGGCTTCTCACCAGAACCACAGACTCAGGGTGTTGAATGGAAATTAGAAAGTCAAGTCATTGGGCCCACTGTGAGAGCATGGAAGCAGTCACTATCCAGTTAGAAGCAGTCAGCACAACTGTTGGGAAATGACTCGGGAAGGTGGGGAGAGGGTGACCTAGCAGCCTTTTTGGACTTCTCCTGAAGCCTGCAACAAGACCCTTTCTTCAGCGGGGTGTGGACTGGCAGTAAATCTTTCATTTTAGAAACTTCTGCTAATTGCGCAGGATGACATTTTATTGTTTGGTGTTTGGCTCAGTACTTGGAAATTAAGTTCTCAAGAGAGTCTGCTTATGAGCCAGTTTCCCAGGAAGCCTTTTTGAGGGACAAGCCAAAGATGGAAATGCTCCATAGGTAGCTAGAAAATTAGTACCTGAATCCTGATAAATCAGAAAAAAAATTGTGGAAACTGTAGAAATTTGTATTCAAAGTCTCATGTTTCTCCTGTAGGAACCAACTCATTCTAATAGAAACGGCTGTCATTTCCACAAAAGCATCCATGATACTTTTAGATGCCGGATTTTCTCTATAGTTACTGAGTTTAGATTTTTTTTTTTTTTTTTTTTCCCCTGGCACCCGGGATCGAACTCACAGCCTCGCACCTACCAGACAGGCGCTTAAGCTGCTGAGCCAAACTCCCAGCCCTAGTTTTTTTTTGAGGCAGGGTCGCACTATGTAGCTCAGGCCAGCCTTGCGCTCGCGTTGTAGCCCAAGCTGGCCTCGAACTCACAACGCTCCGCCTACCTCAGCCTCCCGAGTGCTGGGATTAAAGGCGTGTGCCACCACGCCCGGCTGAGTTTATTTAAATCACTGTTGATCCTCTTCTGAGCCAAATTCACCTCTTTGGCATTGATGAAAAGAGTTATTCTTCAAATCCTCTACCCCACACTGTTGTCAGGGCATGGAGTGTACTAGCAATCCTTCTTGGTTTGGCACCATCTGCTCATGAAGCTGGAGTCCCAAGCTGTATTCTGTTGCTGCCTTGTGAGATCTAGCAGGCAGGAAGGAGCACTGGTCCTCGTGGCAAATAATCAAGAGAGCATTAAATTTGGTAGCTTTTGCTAGTAGCTCCTCTAGAACAGGTTTTCTCCTAAGGCTTGGGATACTATCAACCTTTTAGGGTTTGTCACCAGGTCAGAGGGGCCCAGTGGCCTAACCTCCAAGACCATAGCAGGAAAGGCATTGCCTCAGTCCTTTTTCCTGCTGAGTTCTTAACATGTTAAGACATTCCACATCATTTAGAGCTAGTACCTGCTGTGTGAGCTTCCCTTGCCTGTGGCCATTTAGCTCTTAGCTGAACATTGTAGGCCAATACAGGGCCAGAGGTTGCTATAGTGTAAATTGAAATAATAATTGTTTTGTGTACACACACACACACACACAAATGTAATGATGGTGCTAATTTCATTGTATAAATAAGCACTGCCAAGGGTTGAGACTGGTGACTTGAGAAACTTAGGTTCCTATTTGGTGGGGGAAAGAGATTCACTTCAAGAAAGGTTTCTTTGAGGCCCTATGAGAAGTAGGGAGAAAAGCAGCTCATTAGTGAAGCCTGTACTCAACCCTGGAGTGGTCCCATGCAATCCAGAGGTAGAAGATATCCTATAACTAGTTGAAGGTATTGAGTTTTTCAGGGCTGGGGTTGCTTTGTCCATAGCCTCTGTCCACAGCACTAGGGACAGGGTGGTAGAGAGCTGCGGGTCTCCCTCCATTACCTTCTGCCCCTCTACCTCCTCTTCTCTCATGGAAGCATCTCTATTACTTATGAAGATTAAGGGTAATATTTCTTAAGGAAATGGAGAGTTTATTTTACTTAGAAGTCTACAGACTCAGAAGAAATGTTTCTTGCCAGCATAAGCAGAACAGCACATATTAAAGTCTTCTGTGGTCCTTTCCCTACAGTTGCCTTCTCATGACTCTTAAAAGGGGCCCTGGAACAGCACCTGAGGGTTCAACAAAGCTCTGTGGGCAGACGCAAACACTAAGCAGAGCAGAAAGGAAGTCCTGGTACGTTAGGCTCCAGGGTAGGTGGAGCAGATAGTCTCCCAGCTTGAGGTGGTGCTGTCTGTTGTGAGTAGGTATGTGGAAAGTGGCGAGTGCAGCATACAGGAGCTGGTAGAAGAGCAGCTTTCTAGGTCTTGGCAAAGAAGCTGACATGAGAGATCTGTTTTTATATTTTTAAGAAAGGGGAGGGGCAGGGGAATCCAGCCAAGGCCCATCACTGTTGCCTCTCCCCACTCCCCACCCTGTCCCCTCAGACTGTCAGCTGGAAGTGAAACTCCTAGTGAAAAAGAGGGGAACCCTGTGCTAGGAGTCCCCATAAACATGTACTGTAATTCTTTGTATATATAAAAAAAAAATACTGTAAAGTAAAGTTTAACTTTACTCTTATGGCCCTTGCCCTGTGTTTTTTTTATATTGTCCATGGGAAGGTATAGCCTAACAAGACAGATTGGTTTGGAGTGAGAATCACAGAACCACCCCAGGGATAGTTCCCTCCCTGTAGGGGACATGGCAGAGCTGAGACTTCCTCCAAGCACTTTGTAAAAGTGGCATTGGTTTCCTCCCAGGTGCCACAGCTGCCTAAGCATCTTCCCCTCCTGTTTGGAGTGGCTGGTGTCAGTTTCAGTCCCCTTCACAGGAAACTTCTTTCACTCAAGAAGGAAGAGTATTTTGAGGAATTGGTTTGAAAAAGAGAAGTGGAACCAAAGCACTTAAGAGTGTGAGTCTGACATTGTTTACTTCAGAGGCAGGAAAGCTGAGGCAAAGGACAGGCTGGAAGGTGAGGCCCATATACCATAAAGGGTTGCAATACACTTCCTTCTAGTTGAACAGGAAGCATTACCCATTTACAGTAACATCTGAACCTTCAGAAATATGTGGACCTTCAAGGCCCAGTATTTTGGGGGACCCTTGTGAGTGCATCCCCCTTCTTTCCTGAATACTCCGCTCTTTCAGCAGAAAGCCTTCAGCAGAAGAGTATGGTAAAGGCATTTAGAACTGAAGTTACTCTTGAGTGGGGTTTTTTTTGTTTTTCAGTGCTGGAGATGAAAATGCTAAGCAAGTGCTCTGCTACTGAGTTAGATCCCCACTGGGCCTCATCCTCAAGATAGGGTCTGAGTTGCCCAGTTTGACCTTGGACTTGCAATTTTGCCTCAGCCTTCCCAGGACATACACGTGCCACTGTGCTTGGCTCACTTAGGATCTTGACAATCCTGAGTGAGGTATGTCATCTCATCTTTAAAGATAAACAACTCCAGTGTTTTAAGTCACTTTTTTGTATTAGTGGCTGAACTGGATCTGAACGTAGATCCACAAAACCTTTCCATTTTGCCGTTTTCCCTACCATTGAATCACATTGCCGATGTCACTGGAAGGCTTAGATCTGATCATGGGCCAGATCCATGAGCCCATGACAGACAAGGTACAGCTAGCCAGACCAACTGTCAAAAGACCAGGAATGCCTGGTCCTTTATTTCTGAGCACAGTGTAAGTACTCTATTGTTTTTCTCTCTGTACCCAGAAGGAATTGTGAGCTTTGCACTGCCCTATCCCCACTTTCTCAACTTTCTCTGCCCCCACAAAAGAAAAAGGCTGGGAGATGCAGCTCAGTGATAAGAGCACTTGCCTACAATGCACAAGGCACTGGTTTCCATCTCCAGCACCATGAAATAAAGCACACTTTCTCCAATATCTCAGTGATAAACCCACGGAAAAGTTAATTTGGTTTCCAAAAGAAAATAAGGAATGGGAAGATTCTTAAATAAGAAGAGGCCAGCCACAAAGGCCCTGAACTTGGTGTCTTGGCACCGTCCACACAGGGAAAGGGGTTGAGTGTAATTCATAGTGCATTGATTTTATTTACAGATCAAAAGCCACTTAAAGAACCTGTAGACAAAGTGCTGTCCAGGACAGAAGCCTGAGATTGAAATCAGCCCTTAGCCATCCTAATGCCCAGAGTCAACGCAATGCTGCCTCCATTCCATGGGCCAGCACAGGCGGTGGTACCTCTGGGGACCTGGAGGAGCTCAGACATGTGACCCCCCCAATCCTAGACAAGAGCTGGATCCAACCCTTCTGGGGAATTCCTTTAATCCCCCACTGTCAGGTGAGTGGTGCCTCAGTGATGACAACAGCTGTAGAAGTACGGATTTGCCTTCTGGCCCAGGTCCACGCCCTTGTCCTCTGTCAAAGAGAGATGTGGCAGCTCAGCACCACTGTCTTGGGATCATATAACTCAATGAAGAGGGTCTAGAGACCATGAGCTTATGAAAAGTCTGTAAAGGATAGGGAAGCACACACCTGTCATCACCTGGAAGGCAGCCACACTGACGTAATCATCTGCCACTTTCTGGAAGAGCTCGTCTGGCAGGAAAAGGATGACCAGTGAGGGCCTGATGCCAGCAGCCCTGGGATCTCCCAGTGACCCAGCCCTCTGGGCTTTCCTGCTTTTTCTGGTGCCTCTACCTGTTCCTACTGTAGGCCTCAGGACAACACTCACCCACACTCTGGCCTGTCTTGCTAGATGTTTCAAAGAGTCGTGCCTTGATATCTGCAAAGAAAAGTGACCAAGGCATCATGATTGAGAATCAGGTTAACATAGGGAAAGGCTGGCAGTTCGAGGAACGCCCTAGGCTCCACAGATTCAAGAATACCAGAAAACTAGCACACCTTGCCATAGGAACCCGTTTCCTGAAACCCACCCAACAGTCCCCCCAACCCCCACCCCCTGCCCTGGGTTGCGTAGCTACTGTCTGCATAGTCCTGGACGTCATGGAAGTCTACACGTCGACGCCGCCGGTCTTCCTCCAGCAGGTCACTCTTGGTGCCACACAGGTAGATCTGACAGCCCTGGGGCAAAAGACAAGGCCAGAATCACCTTTACAAAACCACAGGGCACACCACCACCACGTCTTTCTCCAATGTCAACAAGGTCTGAACACCTACCTCCTCTAGGTTTTGCAGCTCCTTCACCCAGAACTTTGCTCTTTCAAAGCTGCTACTGTCTGTGAGGTCTTGGTATGGGATATGAAGGAGACAACGAAGGATCGGGGGCCATTCTCTGAGGTGGACAGGCACCCACCTCTTGCTTGAACACACCAAAACTCCACTTACCATAGCAGACGATGGCAGCCTTGGCACCCCTATAATAGATTCTACTCATGGCCTCATAGCGCTCAGAGCCTGCTGTGTCCTGAAAGGCAGGGAGAGGTTTAGGCTTGGCTCAGTTACTGGGCTACTTCTCAAGACTGCAAACTTAAGATTATGTTTTTTAGACCCCCATTTTCCA
Organism: Dasyprocta punctata; assembly: GCA_004363535.1. NCBI lineage: Eukaryota > Metazoa > Chordata > Mammalia > Rodentia > Dasyproctidae > Dasyprocta > Dasyprocta punctata. The sequence goes on from RJWM01011974.1 coordinate 32,179, forward strand.
GATGAGAAATGGCCCCTGTCAGTAATACATAGGACTTAAGCCTAATAGGTAAGAGTGACTCTTCAAGTCCAGATACTCAGGGGACTTACCCAAATACCCAAAGTCACTGTCCGGTCTCCGACGGACATCACTTTAGCCACGAAAGCAGCCCCAATGGTCTGCAACGAGAGAGAAGAAATTAGGGATGCAGGTGCAGAATGGCCCTCTCCCACGCGTCCCAGAGGGGCACAACTCACATTCTGGTAGGGCCCCACCAGGAAGCGGTCGTGCACGTATCGTTCCACCAGGCTCGTCTTGCCCACGTTCTCCTTACCCAGCATTACCACCTTGACGTCCACGCGCTGCCCGCTCATGCTCCCTGGGCGGCTTCACTCTTGTCAGGGTCTGCTCGGCCTAGGCAGCGCCCAAGCCTCAGGCCCCGACCCCTAGCTCCTATCACCTCGGCAGCACCTCTGTGTACCCTAGGACTTCGGCTCTGGGCGCCGGTTATCCCTCCAAGAACCCAAGAGCTGGGGCGGCCTGGAAGCGCGCAGACAGCACCCTCCCCGGCGCTACACGCCGCAGTCAACTCGCCGCTAGTCACTCGCCCTCCTGCTCGCTTGCTCGCTCGCCGGGTTTAGGCTCCGCTCCGGCCTGGATTCCCAGCCAAACCTGGAGTCCACCGGAAGCCTGCTCCAATCCGCACCGCCTCGACTCCCGCAGGCGGGGGCGAGAGGGAGAAGGGGCGGGACGCCTGGTCACGTGACACAAGACGCCGGAAGCGGTGGATACCGTGCGGCCGCCCCGGAAGTGGCGCGCAGCGGTACTATCCCCTCATGGCGGCGGCAGTGACTTGGGCGCGGTGAGTCGGTGACTAAAGTGCGAGCCTGGCGGGCGTGCGCCAAGTCCGGCCCGGCCCGGCCCGGCCCCGCCCCCGCGTGCCCTCCGGGCCCTTCGCCCCTGATGCTGTACTGGTACTGAGCTCACCGAGGCAGGGACGATGGTGAAGTATTTCCTGGGCCACAGCGTGCTCCGAAGTTCTTGGGACCAAGTGTTTGCTGCCTTCTGGCAGCGGTACCCGAATCCCTACAGGTGAGTGGCCCTGGAAAGAGCAAATTTCCTCCCCATTTAGCTATTTGAAGTTCGAAGTGTGGGTCGCTCCTAATGAAACCAGGAAGGACACGACGTCTTGTCCGACGTGGGGGATGCCGGGAATCGTGGCCGTCTTGAGGGCACGAATGCCTTGTTGTGGGGGGTCTGACCAGGAATGGGTGGCGATTTACTTGAGGCCCCAGTCTAAGGTTCTCAGGGTCGTGAGACAGAAAGAGGCGGAGGCACGCGAATTGAGAGGGATCTTGGGTTTGGAAATCTGGGTATTTGCCTGAAGATTCAAGAATTTAGATGAGGGAGGAATCAGGAGTTGAAATTTACCCAGGAATAGGTTCAAGATACTTAATTCTGAACAGCAGCACGGATCACTCTGAAAAATTGCAGAATGGCATGGAATGGAAGCTCCACTAGGCGGTCGGTCGGGGGCGGGCTTCTGAGAGTCCCCTTCACTCTGACACCTGCAGCAAACATGTCTTGACGGAAGACATAGTACACCGAGAGGTGACCCCTGACCAGAAGCTCCTGTCCCGGAGACTCCTGACCAAGACCAGCAGGGTGCCCCGCTGGGCAGAGCGACTGTTTCCTGCCAACGTTGCTCACTCGGTGTACATCCTGGAGGACTCTATAGTGGACCCACAGAATCAGACCATGACCACCTTCACCTGGAACATCAACCATGCCCGGCTGATGGTAAGACCCTCCCCTGGTCCCTCCAAAAGTAGATTGCTTTTCAGTTATACATCTGGAATTCCAAGGGAGCTTCTGTGGCCTGAGACAGATCTGGATTGCTGAGGAACAGTGGCTACAGGGTACTTAGATTATCCTTTTTGCAGCTAGTCAGTCTTCACCTGTCCCTTCACTCATACAATGGGGAAGGGTTACCCATTTTGCAGAGTTGTTGCAGATACTAAACACAAAGTACTCAATGTCTAGCACACATACAGGTTAGGTCCACAGGAGTGATGTTGAGGGAGGGAGATAGTGGTTTTCAGATGGGAATCCATAAAGCTTTGGATGTGCCCCAGGGACTGATGTTTTAGGTCCCTTGCCCTATTTTAACTCAAGGAGTTTCGCATTTTTCTGTTTCACATAAAGGGGTTTAGGGTTAGGGTTCCACTTACCTTTGATCTCTTGTACTTTTAAAAAGGTGGAAGCTGCCAGGGCATGGGTGGTGCATGTTTGTGACCACAGCACTTTGGGAGGCTGAGGTAGGAGGATTATAAAGTCAAGCCCAGCCTGGGCAATTTAGCAATTTAGGGAGACCTTGTCCTGGGGTGAGAGGGGAAGAGGGAGAATCAGAGTTGTAGCTCAGAGGATAGACTCTGGATCAGTACTGGGAAAGGGGGAAAAAAACTAGCCCTTGAAGCCTGTAATCCCAGCACTTTGAGAGGCAGAAGCAGAAAGTTTTGAGTTCAGCCTGGACAATTTAGCAAGACCCTGTCTTAAAACTTTTTTTAAAAAAGGGCTGGGGGGTGTGGCTAAGTAGTAAGAGTATACTGGATTCACTTCCCTCTACCTCAAAAAAAAAAAAAAAAAAAAAAAAAAAAGAAAAAGAAAAACTTGAATACTTATGGCTTGAGACAGGGTTTGCTGTGTAGCCCAGGCTAGCCTCAAATTCACTATGTAGGCCAGGGTGGCCTCGAACTCACAACAGTCCTCCTACCTCAGCCTCCAAGTGCTTGGATTTCAGGCATGTGCCACCATGTCTGGCTACATCTATGGTTTAAATGTCATTAATAGAACATGCTCTCACATGTGAATACCCTGCAGACTTTCAGGGAATTCTTTCAGCTTATCCTCATAACTTTTGAGAGGTGGGTAGTACTCAGTTGTGCAAAGATGAAAATGAGATTCAGATAGGGAACATGTTCTACAAGGTCACAGAGTGAGTACTACTTCTTCTGCCTGGTGCTGTACAATATCTGAGACAACTGCATGAGGACACTACCTCTGCTTGATAAATTACCAAAATGGCAATCCGTTTGTATTGTAAGCCTTTAGGAGGTAGTCATCCACTTTCTCCTCCCTGATAAGAGAACTGATGGTTATCAGACGTGTATCCATTTTTACTGGCACCATCAGAAAGCTCCAGAGCTGCAGTAGATGGAAGGTGCAGTAAGAATACTACATGGGGACACCGCAGCCCTCTGCTAATCCCAAGAGACCATGTCCTTCTGATTTTAAAGATCAGAAAAAAGGCTTCAGAGAGCAAAATGCCTTTTCTGTCTTTAAGTGCCACTTGAAGATATGATAAGAAGGAATAGGTTTTCAGTATTTCCACTTGGGAATGGAGGATGGGACCAGCTGGGTGCAGTGCTGCATACCACTCTGGAGGCTGAGGTAAGGAATCCAGGGCCGGCCTGGGCAGCACAGCAGAGAGGCAAGATCAATTCTGTGTGTAAGTTGGCAGAGCAGAGGACACTCCTGCATTGTGCTTGGCCTGGCTCCCTGCACAGGTGGTGGAGGAACGATGTGTTTACTGTGTGAACGCCGACAACAGTGGCTGGACCGAAATCCGCCGGGAAGCCTGGGTCTCCTCTAGCTTATTTGGCGTCTCCAGAGCTGTCCAGGTGAGCATGTTGTAGTGTAGCTGCAGCTCTAGGGTCCAGGGTTTTGGGCATTAAGGCTGGACCAGGGGTCACTGTGCAGCTCCCAATCCTTTCCCTCCCCTCAATCTTTTGCCAGGAATTTGGTCTCGCCCGGTTCAAAAGTAATGTGACCAAGACTATGAAGGGTTTTGAATACATTTTGGCCAAGCTGCAAGGTAAGCTCTGGGCACTGTTGGTGGAACCTCATTGGCATAGAATCTAGGGTAGTCCCCTCTGTGAGCCTGGGACTCCTTATTTGAAAGGGACAGAGGGATGCACATGCCACTTTTCTAAAGGGGCCTAGTCCATACCAAGAGACTGCCTGGTAGGAGCAGTGTGTAGGCGGGTCTTCCAGGCAGCCCACTGCCCTTTACTGCAGGCGAGGCCCCTTCCAAAACACTTGTGGAGACAGCCAAGGAAGCCAAGGAGAAGGCAAGAGAGACAGCGCTGGCAGCTACAGAGAAGGCCAAGGACCTCGCCAACAAGGCTGCCACCAAGCAGCAGCAGAAACAGCAACAGTTCGTGTAGCTGGTGTGGGCCCTGCCAGCAGCACCACCGTGGGTCACCAGCCAGCATGGCAGTGCTCCCTCTGCCCTCTCGCCACTATACTTTATTATTAAAAATCAACTCGCAGCCCTCTGTGCTGTCTGGGTGGTGGGTTGGGCAGGTATCCTGTCACACCTGCAGTACACCATGGTCTCCACATCTGAGCCTGTCCTGCTTATTCCTCCGTTGGGCAGCTGGCAACAGGTGCAGAGATTTGCCCTGGGTCACTCTGATTGTTCTCTGTGACCCAAGTACCTGGAACAAAACCTAGCAAATAACAGGCACTCAATAAATACTTGTCGAATTCAGTCAGTCCCAGTGCTGGAGTCAAAGCTTTGGTTGGAACCTCAGGCAAATCATATCAGTTTGCCTCAGTGCCAGCACTGTCACAGAGGAAATGGCCTGAGTTGTGAGGATTAAAGGCACACTCCTGGCATAGTCAGTTTTGGTGGTATCTGCTGATCTTACTTCCTCTTTTCCAGTCATGGCTGGGACTTTCCTGTTTTCATCAGGCAAGACCGTGGACAAGAAGTTAGGAAAGAGGCTTTTAATGAAAATACTGTACAGTGTGGGGTGAAGGCCAGGAGCCTTGTCTTGGAACATGAGGGTCTGAGAGGCTTCTGCCTCTATGGGGGCAGCACAAGCAAGTGCTACAATAATGCCTGGAAAGCCCAAGCTGCCTGCCCCGCGAGGCTCTGGGGTGGCCCACGCCTCCCCCACCCCCACAGGAGGGACCACTTGGTAGCCAGCAGCAACATCCAGGAAGTACCTGTTCCCATAGGAGTGTCCTTTCAGTCCATTCCAACAGATAAATGCTCCACGCAGCCCCCAAGGCTTGGCGAGGGCTCCTGCGTGGCAGCATTAGCCCAGTGAGTGGAGGGCAGTCTAAGCAGTGAGCGTCACCGCCAAGTGCCGGGGCTGTGCGAGTAGCTGTGCTCCTGGCCTGCGCTGAAGCTCTGCAGCAGCTCTGCCTCGCCCCCAAACACCAGGCTCTCCACATCTACCTCCAGCTCCTCTGCATAAGAAGGGCCCAGTCAGGAAAGCTGGCCCATGCACATGCCCCTCACCCTAGGGCTTTAGGGCACTCACCTTGGTCAGAGTCGGAGCGCTCAGAGGAGAGCCCGGAGGAGTCCAGGCTGTCTGCCCGCAGCCGCTCCCGCTCTCTTGCCCCTGGCAGCCCCTGCAGCTGCTCCAGCTGCTGCTGCAGGCTCTGCTGTTTGCTGCGCAGCTTCTCTTTGAGCCACCGGGCCCGCTGCTCCTGCTCCTCCAACTTCTGCAGAACCCATAAGAGCAGGGGCTGGGGTCAGTGGGCTGAATCTGGGGCCTCACCCCAGTGCCACCTGGCCATAGCCACAAAGTACTGTTGTCTATTAGGCTGTGTGTGTCCATCTGGGCCCCAAGGAGTGGCTCCATGTCCTCTGGGAAGCTAGCCTTCTGCCTTCTATACCCAGAGATGATCTGTCTAAACGGACATAGCATGGGGAGCTATGCAATCTCAAATGCCCTCAGAGCTGAGTCAAGTGATAAAATGAAGTGGGTATAACAGCGATAAGGACTGGGGAACATGGCACCCTGGCAGCAGCGTACTGTGGCCCACAGAAGCGCCACCTCCAGGAACCACTCAGGTGCTGCTATGTAGCAACTGCCAGATCTCCCCATTTCTTTAAGGGAAGCTGAAAAGCCAGATTTTTCCTATCATGTCAGTGCTGCCAACTAATTCACAGTTAGAAAACTACAGGCTAAACAAAGGCTCTCAGTTTGTAACTCCTAACAAAGGTCCTCCCAGGACCCCTGAGGCTCCATCCCTCATCCTTCCCTGTGCTTGATCTGTCTTTTTGAGCCAGCATCTAGCTATGCAGTTCAGGCTGCCCTTGAACTCACTTTGTAGCCCAGGCTGGTCTTGAACTTGCAGCGAACCTTCTGCCTCAGCCTCAGTGCTGGGATCACAGGTGTGCACCACCACACCTGGCCTGAGTTCAGGATCTGGAAGCCAAGGACTCTCCCATGCACAGCCCTCGGTGGGCAAAAGGCTATACTCACTTATTCAACAAGGGGAGAAAGGGCTAAGGGCTGAGGTAGCACTTGGACAAAAGGATGTGAAAAGGATAAATAGGCGCTACCTAGACAAGGCCAGGGATGAAGCACCAAGAGGGAGCCAGAGCAGCATAGAGAGTTCAGCTTTTTCTTGGGATGGGGTGGGAGAGACTTAGTGACAAGCCCTGGGTTGGAGAGGACATTGAGTTTCACAGGGAGTGAGAGGCTGAAGCTGTGTCTGTCAGGGTTTTCAGGTGGAGATGGACCAGGCCAGATCTGTGTAGAGCAAAGGTCCTTCTGGGGCAAAGTGGAAGACTGCTCAATGGAAGCCAAACAGAAAATAAAAAGGCTATGTGTATTTGTCCAGGAGAGGAGTGATGGGGCTCCAAGGAAGGAGCCATCCTCAGGTCCTGCCCATGGGCCAGCCAGCGCCTGAGGAGCACATGCTATCCACCTGAGAGCCAGGCCATGTACCAACCAGAGTAAAGCTCCATTTACCAACCAGCGTATTCAGCCACAGAAAGGCTGGCAGCAGGCAACCATGAGACAGGGCAAATACTTCCCACAGCCATGACTTATTTGCTGGAAGGTACATAGATCTGTTCCTGCTTTGGCCCCCAGTGCCAAAAATGGGGTCTGTCTGAGCAGGTGCTCAATAAATATTTGTTTAAGGAAAGAATGTAAATCAGGGAGTCTGGGCCTGGATGCTGAATCTGCCTCTTATCAGCTGTGCCACCTGCCCCTTAGCCCAGCTGTGCCTCCTTTCTTCCCCTGTCAAAAAGGCCAGGAGGACAGGAAATTTTATTATTTCCAAAAGAACTTCTAATGCCTACATCGCTGGAGCTTTCTGGGTTTGCACAACCACTCCTGTCCACCAGGGGGCCGAGGCTTCTGTCAAGGCAGCTGCAACAGCGCGAGGAAAGACAGCAACTGGCTTTTCTTCCTTTCTTCTTTTTTTATCCCCTACTGAGGATTGAACCTAGCACCTTTGCACGGAGCTAAATCCGGCACAGTCTCGCTAAATCACTAAATTGTCCAGGCTGGACTTGAAATTGCAGTCCTGCCTCAGCCTCCCAGAGTACTGAAATTACATCAAGTGAATGTAATCCCAGCTGACTCCTGGGTGTACGCTGCCATTTCCAGCTGTTGCTGGCTCTTTACAGTCCTTGTCCCCTCTGATATCTGCTCCTAGAAGAGCATCAGGACAGAGAACTCAGAACAGGAGGCCTTGAAGTATGGGGGCCAGAGAATAGGGACCACCCTCTACAGTTTAAGGGACCCTTACATAAGATTTATCACAGAATATTTCCCGCAGTTCTCTCCCAGCCAAACAGAAGAGGAAACGGAAGTCCAGACAGGCTACAATGATTTGCCCAAGGTCAAGCAGCTGAGATCTATGAATAATAGCAGCAATAACAACAATGAACATGTGTATAGGGTGAATTCACTGAAGCCTCGGAACAACTCTGCTTTTCTTCCTATTCTGTAATTTGGAAACAGTACAGAGAACTCTCCCAAGTCACACAGTTGGTCTATACGAGGCCCTTTTCTCTAGTTCTACCTCATCCCTTCGCACAGCCTGGCAAGCAGCCCCAGGTGCAGGGAAGGCCCCCTCACCTGGATGTGCGTCCTTGCTCTTCGAAGCAGGCTCAGCGTGGTGTATCGGGCACAGTCAGCCCCCAGGGGCATCTGCTGCTTCAGCTGCTCTAGGCACCGCTTCAGCTGGGCCCTCCTGGGGGGAAGGGTCTGGAGGGCAGTTCGAGTCCCAGCTCGACTTGAAGGCCAGAGGGTAGCGGAGAAGGGAGGGCCCGAGGGAGGTGGCTCCTGGGACTTGGTGCTGCAGGGCTGGGGTAGAACTCACCTGCGCTTCTCCAACTCATTGTGCACAGATCTGCCAATACCAGGGAGGATGAGGTGAGGGGTTGTCAGCTACTAGCCTCACCCTTTGTCCCAGGACCCCCTAAGGCCCCGAACAATCTGCCTGTGAGGACCTTGTGCTGGCCTCAAGCACCAGAGCCCATAGGGAAGGGCAACAGGAAACAGACACCATCAAGAACCAAATGCTGAGAGTCCCGCCCAGGTGGTTGTAGGGGTCCAAATGGAGCTCCCCTGCCATCCAGGCAATAAAGGCTTCCTGGACAGAAGTCACAGTTGAGCTGAGCACAAAACAGAAGTTTCCCACAGTGGGTATTGGAGGGAAGGGCATTCAAACTGGAGGGAAAAGCATATGCACAGGGTTGATGCACTGAGAGAAAAGAAGATGGGAGGTGATGTATGGAGTGCAGGTGTGAGTGAAGTGAGACCCAGGACAGTCTTGTTCACACTTCCTGGCACATCAAAGGCACTCAAGAAGTAGTCTATGAATGGAAAAAAAAAAAAGTCCATGTTTGAGGAGTGGTCAGACGGTAGGAAGAGTCTGAATGCCTCTCAGAGCAGGGTACCTGGTCTAGAAGATGCAAAAAGGAGGAAATGAGCTCAAGAGGGGCCTATGAGGGACAATGCCCACCCCTGGCCTACCACCCCCAGGCCCTCCTCACCGCCCACTGTCCAGCGCGCCAGGAGCTTGTGGGGGTCTCTTCCTCCTCTTGTGGATGGGCCCTGGACTGTAGTGTGGGCACAGCGACGCGTACCCATGCTCCGCCTCTGCCAGAGAGAGTGCCGGCCAGTGTCAGGCTTGGGCTGGCTTCGTACCAGCAGAGCCCCTGGCAAGTCACGATCAGGTTTTGGCGCCAGGATCATCTCCCCAAACCCTCCCTGCCCGACCGTCCGCGGATTCCTCTCGAGTTCAGGGCGGGAGCGCCCAGGAGTAACATAACTGCCCTAGAGCAATGAATCGTTCAAGTTAGGAGCTAATGCCAGTGTCAGCCAGGTCGCCCAGGAGTCCCGCCAGGATTCTCTCACCTCTCTCGCGACGCTCCAGGAACTCGGCCGCTTGCAGCAGGACCTGGATGTTACTAGCTACGGGTTCCATATCGGCGACACCTGGCAGCGGACTGGCCTAGGGTGCGGGCTAGAACAGCGACTGTACCACTTTTGTTACAATGTAACTGACACAGGGCAACAAATAAGGGCTCCGGCCCCGCCCCCAGCACACCCCTCCCACGGGAACGCCCAGTCTTTAGCCCCGCCCCTTCGGGGGTGTGCCGGGGAAACCACAGCCCACCCCACCCCCACCCCGGGGGCCCGCCCGCCCGCCCGGAACGGCCCGGGCTCTCTTGGGCCAGATACTGGTGCCGTTCCAGTACTGATCCCTTGGCGAGCCCTCCCCAAGTTGGGGGTTACTGCGTCTTCCCCGCTTCGCTTTGCGACCCCGACGGTTCCTTGGCTTCTTTGGACCTCAGTTTCTAGCCAGTGAGGAATGCCGAACACTTAGAACAGCGCCACAGCGCCCAAGCAATCCCCTGGCTGTGCGGGCTTGGCCTTGCACTTGAACGCCGTAGGGGCGGGGCCGCTGGGCGCCGCTGGCCCATTTGCAGCTGGCTGGGCTTGATGTCGTCATCTTTTGGGCGGGGCTGAAGAGCCTCTGAGGCATGATTGGCTGGCGCGCGGGCCTGCCTTCTCCCGCTGCTAGTCAACAAGTTCGGGCGGGAAAAGAAGCTGGTTTCAAATTTGAAAACCCGGTGTTGAAGGCGGGGTTGAGCGGGGAACTGGAGCGCAACGCGCAAGCGCCGGCGGAGGGGCGCGGACCCCGCTTTTGAGCTCCAGAGTCTGTCCGTACGCCTGCCTACCATCTGCTCCCCCCATGCGCCGGCTGGGCCTCAACTCTCAACTTCCTATTGTGTCGAGCAAGGATGGTCGCTTGCCTCGTCCCATTCATCAGCAGGAAGCCATTGTTAGCACGAAGACGTCCATAGTGTAACAGCTTCCCAAGCCAGGCCACACCCTGGAAGTAGCTTTCTGGCTTTTTAGGGAACTCTGAACTGTGGAGTCGAGCAAGTGGGGCCCCTCTCCTGTCACTACTGACTCAGCTATGTGTAACGTGCGCCCAAGCGACGACATGGTGGAAAGATCAGAGCTAATGCCCATGCAAGTGCTCTGGTGTGAAGCAGCTTCCGCTCTCTAAGGACGGTGCAACCAGGAACAAACTTATCCCTCCCAGACAACCTTTCTGGAGCGTGACTTACACAGAATCCATAAACCTTTAAAAAAAAAAAAAAAAAACTCTTTGAGGCAGGGTTTTACTATGCAGCTCAGGCTAGCTTTGACCTCACTGTGGAGCCCAGGCTGGCCTCGAACTCACAGCGATCCTCCTGCCTCAGCCTCCTGAGTATTGGAATTACAGGGGAGCCATCACAGAACGTGACTTTCCTAGCTTTCCGACGCAGTAGCTGCTGACCTTCCTAGGTGGCGCACCAGCACGTATAGCCACACTTGCAGGACTGGAAAGTAAGAGCAGCTGTTAACTAGGTGGGGCATTTCTGCCAAGCCTGAAACAGAGTAAGCCGGAAACAGAGGGAGAAGCAGGTGAGGGGAGATTCTGTATAAAGAGAGGCCTAGATAAACACAGACAGGCACATGTCAGTAAGGCCTTTGAGCTTCTCTAAGTCACTGCCAGAGGAATCACTCATCCATTCACCTGTCCACTCAGCAAATACTTTGGCAGGCTCTCATAGGAAAAGAGGAATATTTTGATTTAATCAGAGGTTAGAGGAGGTTTTGCTGAGAAAATGCATGAATGTGTTATCTATGTACAGGAGGAAGAGAATTCCAGACACTAGAAGAGCACGTGCAAAGGCCCCTGGGGCTGAAAGGAATGTAGCAGTTTGCAGGCTAAAACAAGCCCAGTGTGGCTATATAGAACAAAAAACAGTGCAGACTAACACTAAGGCTGTCTAAACTCAGAATAGGCTAATTGGTACCTCAGACTCCCAATTTCCACCAGTTATTCCTGAAAGAGGCAGTTGCAAGACTTTTGAATGGATTTCTAATTTTATTTCACTAACAACAGCACCATACAATGCAGGCACAAACCTAGTCAGACACCTCGCACCCACAAGGCCTGGCCTTGGACTCAGAATACAGTGGCAACAAGGAGGTTCTTAGAGAAAAGTTCCCAGCACCAGGAGGAAATAAGGCAAGGAAAGTGAAGGCAGGGACTTCCAAGGGGGCTGCACGACCACACTGAGAAGTTGGAGCTTTACCCTCAGAGGCAAGGAGAAGATCCAAGGTAGAAAAGAGTAGACCTAGTCATCTGTCCAGCCTCGTCCCTGGCTCCTGCGCCAGCCTCTCCCACATTGCTCATCCTCTCCTCTTCCCAAAGAGCAGCATTCCTAGTCAGCAAGCTACCCAGGTCTCCATTCAAAATGTTTCAGGTTCCAAAAGCAGGAGGAATCTAAACATGTGGCTTCACTCTTTTGACTAGGTGGTGTAACTGAGCTACAAGACCATGTCATCTCCCACTCTGAGCACCTTTCCAGGTGTTCTTTGATTTTCCTCATTGCATAATCTACTTATTCATTCCTTTACTCTCAGCCTCTAGTATCCTTCCTTTTTGTTTGTACCCCAAAATGCCCATCTTTGAAAGGAACATTAGGTTTGGCCACTGTGCTAGTCCAGATTGCTGGTGGTAATACCAGTCTCACTAGTGTCTCCCTCTCGGCCACCTGCACATGGTGTGGCTACCTGGGCACACACTGATGGGCTGTGTCCATCATGACTCATGTTGGCCCCAGTTTGTTCGTGTTTATTTTGTTTTGTATTTCCGTACTGAGGACTGAACGCAGGGCCTTCACACTGAGCTATATCTCCAGCCCTTTTTAATTTTTTTTTTTTTTTGGTACCGGGGATTGAACTGATGACCTCATGCTTGCCAGGAAGGTGCTTATGCCACTGAGCTAAATCCCAGGCCTCCCTTTTTAATTTTAAAACAGGGTCTCACTAAATTGCTAAATGGCCCAGACTGGACTTGAACTTGTGATCTTCCTGCCTCAGTCTCCTTGAGTGCTGGGATGACACGTGCACATCACCATACCTGGCTTTGACCCCAATTTTGGCAGATGGAGTGAAGGTTCAACCACCCCATCAGGCCCTTAAGAATCTGGACATAATGGATTAAAAGTATGCATGTTCTTACTTAGGGATCATTACTACTTCTGGTACTTGCAATTGAACCTTTGCCTTGCATCCCCTGTATGGGATATGAAAAAAGAAGCTGAGGTGTGATGGTGGGGTATAACAAGTATCTTCATGCCACCATCCTCACCCTAGATCCACCACAGAAGCACAGGAATCCACCAATGTTGAATGTGAGCGCACAGCCATGAAGGTGTGCAGCTAGTGCTTCCGCCTTTATCTCCCCCGATTTTAGTCAACAAATATTTCCCTTGCCTGTTCTGATTCTTCATCAAACCATTTCTTTGAAAACAATATCCCAGCCAGGCATGGTGGCACATGCCTGTAATTCCGACACTCAGGAGGCTGAGGCAGGAGGATCACTGTGAGTTCGAGGCCAACCTGGGCTACATAGTGAGTTCAAGTCCAGCCTGAACTGCAGATGAGACCCTGTTTCAAAAAACCAAACAAAAACCTCTTTACCCACTGTTGGACATTATGGGCTGCAGAATGTCTCTCAAATGACGATGTTCTGGTCCCAAATCCCAGCAGTTGCCACTAGGTGTCACTCACAAGCTTTGCCATAAACTCCAGTAGTTGCTCCACAAAGTAGCATTGTGTAGCAAACGAACGGCCTGTGAGTCCTGTTCGCGCTGGCAGATGGGCAGACTTAGTCATCTGCTATTTTATCAAGTTAGGTAGAGGAAGTTTTCCCTGGTTGGCTTGATATCCATCCCCATTATACATTCAGGGATTTTTGTTTGTTTTTTAAGAGACAGTGTCTCCCTCAGTTGTCTCCCAGAGTACTGAGATTACAAGCAAGTACCACCAGGTCCAGCTATTCATCCTATTTATTTATTTATTTATTTACTCTTTTTGAGACAGGGTCTTGCTATGTGGTTCAGGCTTGTCTTGGGTTCACTTTGTAGCCCTTGCTGATATCGAACTTGCAACTGTCTTCCTGTCTCAGCCTCCCAAGTGCTGGGATTACAGGAATGCGTCACCACACCCAATTTAAGGCAATGTCATCCCACTTTTTGATAACCACTGAAAGATGTCCATATTGCTGATATGAGTCCCTCCATTATCTCCTTTGTTTGTCCCCATTGTTCTGTGAATCATTTCGTCTACACTATTATATCAGAATCATTTTCCCCCTGTGACAAGCAGTTCTAGCTTGGCCCAATTTTGACCTGATCACAGAATCTGTCATGATGCATGCTTTTTCTTTCTTTCTTTCTTTCTTTCTTTATTTATTTTTTTTTTGGTACCAGGTATCGAACTCACAACCTCACGCCTGCCAGGCAGACACTTAGGCCCCAGAGCTAAATCCCCGCCCTATTTTTTGAGACAGAGTCTCATTATGCAGTTCAGGCTGGCCTTGAACTCACTTTGTAGCCCAGGCTGGTCTCAAACTCACAACAATCCTCCTGCCTCAGCCTCCAAGTGCTGGGATTAAAGGCATGCGCCACCACACCCAGCTTGCTTTTGCTTTCATTTTAGCTTTAACAGATAACAAAAGGATGATGGTATATTTAGCTTCTTTCTTGTTACTTTGTGTTTCCTTATGCATCCAGTGAACTTACTGTTTGGGAGTTAGAGCCACCATTTCAAAAATCCACCATTAACTTTTGTTCCAGTAACTGATTACAAGTACAGCTGCAGCCCCCAACCATAAAAAACCCACCATCCTCTGGGAATCAAAGGTTCATCACCCCTCGCCATGCCATCCAGTTCTTAAAAAAAGTAAGTGGCTTGCCTGTGGGCCCACCACTCATATTCAAACCAGCCAATCTAGAGCCCAGCGCCTGACCTCCTCCTCACCGAGCTCTTCTGCTCTGAACTACTACTGCTCTGCCGTAATCACTCCAGGGCCAGAGAACAGACAACTAGGGGCACTCCTGCCCCAGCGCCCAGTGGTACTATTCAGATGAGGCCATCCCAACCTGTGTGCCTCGCCCAGCCAGTTGCTTCCTGAGGAAACCACAGTAACTCCCTGTCACAGTTCCCCTCTCTCTGCCCCAGCCAACCCCAGTGCGTCCTTGGCTGGCCGGTATTAGCGCCTCCCTCCTCCTGCTTCTAGTGAACCGTGAGCAACAACCTGAGCAGCCTGGACCCAACAGGCAGCGACCGGTGCCTGGGACAGCGCCTCTGGTCGCTCAAGTCCAGCTCCACAGCGTGAGTCCCCCCACACTGCTGCACGGGCCAGATGGTGAATGTCTGGGGCTCAGCATCTGGGACACATGGCCTCCTGCTCCACACAGACAGAGTACAGGTAACTGACCGCATCCATTTCTCAAAAAGACCCGCTGGAGAGGACATGGAGTGACTGCTCTTCTTGAGTCACAGATGAGTCCCACCTGCCCATCCAGCCGCGCTGAGAAGCAGTAAGTCATGTGTTTGAAAGTGTCTAGGACCTGGGACATCATATACTCTCGGGGACACCTAGTAAACCACCATCCTTGTCCTTCAGAATCTCACTGAGTCGGAGATTTCGGGCTACTCTGCCTGTGACCGCCTGCTCGTGTCCCAGGGCTTTCCATGGGTCAGTGTGAGGGCATCTCTCAGGGGGCCCTGGGGCCCTGGGACTGTGACTGTTCACTGTGTTGCTGAGGTCTGCCTACTCCTGTCATGATTTGTCCCATGAGTCGGTGGGGTGTGAAGGTCCCATCCCTGCAGACCAGTGGCTGGATGTTTAATACTAAAAGGAGAAGAAGGGAACTTCTAATTCCAGCTGTCCCCAGCCCCGACAGCGTGGTCACTGCTGGAGCGCACGCAGCAGCCTCAGCCTGAAAAAGATGTGCTTCTCTGGGCCCAGGTGCCTCAGGAGCAAAGGTCTGGGTTACACAGCCAGGGGGGCCACCAAGACCTGCTGTGGTCAGAGGTGAGGGCGAGGGGAGCGCAGAACGGAGGCCGGGCCAGGTAGGGATCCAGCCACGGCTCTAAGACTGTGTGGAGATGGTGCAGTTGGCCTCTGTCTGCACCCACTGGTCCTGCAGCTGTGACTCAGCCAACCACAGGAGGGAACTATTCAGTGGGGAGAAAAGAACCCTGTGGCAGGGTGATGATGCACACCTATAATCCAGCTACTCTGGACGCTGAGGCAGGAAAAACATTTGAACCCAGAGTTTGAGGCCAGCCTGAACTGCACAGTGAGCCTCTAGCTAAAAAAACAAACAAACAAACAAAAAAAACCCATACTAATCATCACAGACTTGATTTTTTTCTTGTTATCATTCCCTAAACAATACAGCATAATAACTGTTATATGACAAATGCTGGCAAGGCTGTGGGGAAAAAGGAACCCTTGTACACTGTTGGCGGGAATATAAACTAGTACAACTAGAAATCAGTACGGAGAGTCCTCAAAAAAACTAAAATAGAGGGCTGGGGATTTAGCTCAGTGGTTCAAGCACTTGCCTGGTAAGTGTGAGGTCGTGAATTCGATCCCTGGTACAAAAAACAAAAAACAAAAACAAACAAACAAAAAAAGCAGAAAGTCCATTCAACCCATCTATATCTCTTCTAGGTATCTTCTGAAGAGTTAAAGACATAGTATTACAGGGACACATGCATACCCATGGTTATAACAGCACAATTCATAACAGCTAAATCTTGGAAGTGGCCTGTACATCCATCAACAGATGGACAGATAGAGAAAATGTGGTATTTATACAAAATAGAGTACTACTCTACTGTAAAGAAGGATAAATTTGAGTCATTTGTAGGAAAATGGATGCAAGCCGGGCATGGTGGCACACACCTTTAATTCCAGCACTCGGGAGGCCGAGGCAGGAGGATCTTTCAAGACCAACATGGGCTACAAAGTGAGTTCAAGGCCAGCCTGAACTGCAGAGTGAGACCCTGTCTCAAAAAAATAGGACTGGGGATTTAGCTCAGTGGCCTAAGCACCTGCC
This sequence comes from Dasyprocta punctata, assembly GCA_004363535.1. Lineage (NCBI taxonomy): Eukaryota > Metazoa > Chordata > Mammalia > Rodentia > Dasyproctidae > Dasyprocta > Dasyprocta punctata. Next base: position 48,404 of record RJWM01011974.1, read on the forward strand.
TGGCAGGCACAAAGTTGTAAGTTCGATCCCTGGTACCAAAGAAAAGAAAATGGATGCACGCTGAGACCATAATGCTAAGCAAAATAAATAAAGAAGGTTAAACATTGCATGTTTTCTCTTATGAGAAACCCAAAGTAAAATTCAATTTATTTTGTATTTATCAGTCCCTGTTTGCAGTACATGATTACAATTACTCGTGGGCCATTGGTCCACGCACATAACACATCTTCTTCCCTATCCTTCCCTTTTTTTTTTTTTTTTCTGTGGCACTGGGGATTGAACTCACAACCTCACACCTGTCAGACAGGTGCTTAAGTCACTGAGCCAAACTCCCAGCCCCTTCCTTCCCTTTCCACCTTGCCCCTTTCAACACTTGGTCCCTTTCTCATTTACAAAAGCTCTATTCTCATTTTCCCCCTCCATTTTTCTTTTTTCCATACCTTTTCTCTCCCTTCCCTCCCCTCATTTTTGTTCCCCCATCCATTTGGAAAAAAATCTCCCTATTTCCTCTTTATCTGTCTTCTATTTTGGTCTTTATTTGTATATATACACAGTATCCTCTAAAAAATGTACATAAAGCTGGGAGGCTGAGGTAGGTAGAGCGTTGTGAGTTCGAGGCTGGCTTGGGCTACAACATGAGCACAAGGCTGGCCTGAGCTACATAGTACGACCCTGCCTCAAAAAAACAAGGTGGGAGTTTGACTCAGTGGCTTAAGTGCCTGTCTGGCAGGTGTGAGGTTGTGAGTTCGATCCCTGGTGCCACAAAAGAAAAAAAAAAATGTGCATACACTCCTGCAGGTCACCATACTAATAAATGTCTGGAAGCAAATGGCCACCACTTTGAGCACGTCTTGCAGAGCCCAAAGCTAACTTGTATTAATCTTATGATGTCTCAATCAATCATTCTATTGGGGGGCAGTACAAGGAATTGAACTCAGGACCTTGTGCTTGCCAGGCAGGTGCTGTGCCACTGGGCTACATCCCAAGCCAATCAATTTAGTAATAATGTACCTCTACATATTTTTCTGTTCCTGATATACACATTTTTTTGGTGGACTCTGTGCATATATATAGTTTCTCATACAAGAGAACCATATGGTCCAAAGAACAGATAGTTCAAAGAACAAAATAAAAGATTGACAATATGAAACAGGGAGGTAGACTTCTGGAGATAGTAAGGGGTCCACAACTAGAGAGAGGGGATGGAGGGGAGAAGGAAAGTAAAAATAACTAAGATGTGATGTGTATTTGTACCAACTCCCCACAATGAATGTATTCATCGTGTATCACAAACATGTATGAATAAAAATAGATATAATTTTTTAAAAAAGAACTGAGGGGCCAGGCATGGTGGTGCTCACCTGTAATCCCAGCACTACTCAGGAAGGCTGAGGCAGGAGGATTGCCATAAATTCAAGGCCAGCTTGGACTACAAAATGAGTTCAAGGCCAGCCTGAATTGCATAATGAGACCCTGTCTCAAAAGTAACAACAATAAACAAATAATAAAAATGAGACGAGTGTCAAGGAAAAGTTCAAAGCTGCACGTTGTGCAGCAGTCTACACAATTACATGAACTGTGGCATTCTACATAGTTTCCATAGTGAAATTCATTTGCATCTTGGCAATTATTTATTTAGCTAACAAAAATAAAAAGACATAATCATATTAGGAAGTCATAGAAAAAAAAAGGCAGAGCATAAAAGGGGTAAACCTTAAGTACTAAACAAAGAACTAAAGCCAGGAGCTGTGGCTCATGCCTCTGGAGGCTGAGGCATGAGGGTGGCTTGAGCAAATTCAGTAACTCAGGGCAGCATGGGCAACATAGCAAGATGCCATCTCAAAAATAAATAAATAAATAAATAAATAAGAAAAAAAAACCCAAGGAAGTAAATATATAATGTTGAAAATGTGTAAATTAAGGAAAAAGTGATACAGGCATATAATTTAGAAATATTAAAGTAACTATTAGAAGAAATAGCTAAGAGTTTAAAAATCACTGTCCCCAGAGGCCAGTCATGGTGGTGCATGTCTGTAATGCCAGCACTCACGGGGCTGAGGCAGAACTACTGAGTGAATTCAAGACCAGCCTGAACTTTGTACAAACAGAGATCTCGTCTCAAAAAAAAAAAAAAAAAAAAAAAAAACCAGAAAAAGAAAAGAAAAAAAATCATTTTCCCTAGAGAACAGAAACTGGGAAACATTGTAGAGAGCTAATTGTTGTTGTTACAGGCCTTTGGTAAAGTTGATATTTTAATTGTTACATTTACCATTGATGCATTTTTAAATAAAAATTATCGATACTAATTTACTTGTAAATTACTTCAGTTAACCCACAGCGTTGATTTTAGCAAGTTTTTTTCTTTCCCTGGTGAAAACCATGTTCCTAATGTACTAAGTTTCTACTTTGCAAGATTCTCATTTTTCAGAGTCATTAACAAATTTTAAGGCATGATTCTCTCAGGTCTGTTGTGGGGAGAATACTTTCTTACTGAAATGTTGAGCTGGTTACTGAAATGATGAGTTGGTTTATTTAAGGAAAAAAGAATTTTTTTTTTCTTTTTTTGGTACTGGGAATTGAAACTTCTGCCCTGAGCTACATCCCCAGCCCTTTTTAAATTTTAAATTGAAATAAAAATAAAAAAGCGTTTGCTAAATCTCTAAATTGCCCAGGCTGGGCTGGAATTTGCAATCCTCCTGTCTCCCAGAGTATTGGGATTACAGGCACAAGACATTGTACCTAGGGTAAGGGAACTTTATTGCTATCTATGCTCTGGGTGATATGAAATTTGTACTTAAATGATGAGAAGGTATGCACAGAAACCCAAGCAATTCAACTACAGATTTAGTACCCCTTATCTGAAATGCTTGTGACCAGAATGGTTTTGGATTTTGGAATATTTGAAAACGCATAATGAGATGTCTTGACAGGATCTAAGTCAAGTCTAAACATACAACCCACCTCTGTCTCACATATACCTTATACATATAGCCTAAAGGTAATTTTATACAGTATTTTCAATAAACTCATGTGCAAGTCAGTTTTTTGGGGTGGAATTTTCCACCTGTGGAATCAAGTTGGCATTCAAATATTTAAGGTTTTGATGCATTTTAGGGTTTTCAGATTAGGGATGTCCAACTTCTAATAAAAAGAATTAGACCACATTCTAAAACATTGCTTTTCCATTCCACGTTAAAATTTTTACAAGGTCTCCTTATCAAAATCCCTCAATTAGGCCAGGGCTGCTGAAAATAAATAAATCTAGGACTGACTAAAATTTAGCTCCGACCCACAACTTTGGAACTTTAGAACCTGCTAAGGAATAGTAAGTAAGTTTTGGTTCTTGGAAACCAAAAGAACTTTGAGACTGGAACTAAAACAGAGAATATAAAATCAAATTTTTAGCCAGGCGGGGTGGCGCACGCCCTTAATTCCAGCACTCGGGAGGCTGAGATAGGTGCAGCGTTGTGAGTTTGAGGCCGGCTTGGGCTACAACGCGAGCACAAGGCCAGCCTGAGCTATATAGTGCGACCCTGTCTCAAGAAACTAGGGCCAAGCCGGGCGTGGTGGCGCACGCCTTTAATCCCAGCACTCGGGAGGCTGAGGTAGGCGGAGCGTTGTGAGTTCGAGGCCGGCTTGGGCTACAACGCGAGCGCAAGGCCGGCTTGGGCTACAACGCGAGCACAAGGCCGGCCTGAGCTACACAGTGCGACCCTGCCTCAAAAAAACAGGGCCGGGAGTTTGGCTCAGCGGCTTACGCGCCTCTCAGGCAGGCGCGAGGTTGTGAGCTCGATCCCCGGTGCCACAAAAAGAAAAAAAAAAAAAAAAAAAAAAAAAAAAAAAAAGAAACTAGGGCCGGGAGTTTGGCTCAGTGGCTTACGCACCTGTCTGACAGGTGCGAAGTTGCGAGTTCGATCCCTGGTGCCACCAAAAAAATAAATAAGTAAATAAAATAAAAATTTTAACTAGATTCTGTTCTGAATTTGCAAACTTTCTTACATGTAGAATTTGCCTCTAGAATGTTAGCAAGAGTCAGCCACTAGGGGGCGCGCTATCTGAAGGGGAAACAAATGCTGGGCGCCCTGGAGCTCTTATCTGGTTTCTGGGAGGAGAGTATGGAACACCATTACCGAAAGGATTCTGTGTCCAAGATGGTAAACAAGTTGTTCTTTGGTATCTGTTGGGGGTCAACTGCAGGAACCCTTCAGATACCAAAATTCACAGACGTTCACATCCCTTGTATAAAATGGTATGTTAGCATTTAATCTATAAACATTCTCTCATATACTTTAAATAATCTCTAGGCTTCATACTTATAATACTAATATGATATAAATGCAATGTAAAGAGTTGTTATATTAATGGATGTGGTGGTTCGCACCTATAATCCCAGCATTCTGGGAGGCTAAGGCAGGAGGAGGATCATAAATTCAAGCCCAACCTAGGTAACCTGGCAGACCCTATCTCAAATTGGAAAAAAAAAGGGGGGGGGTCAGGGGAGGGATTGGAATTTAGCTCAGTGCATAGGCCCTGAGTTCAATCCCTAGTCATATGATAGATAGCTAAGTTAGGTAAAAATATTGTAGGCAGTCAGCCACGGCGGGACCCTCAAGAGGTAAATGCAGAAGACAACAGTGGCTGGAGGTAGATTCACTCCAGGCTTCAAGAAAAAGAAGTACTCACCTAGGGATGCACAACAGCGACTGATATTCCAAGCAGGCATCAATCACCTTGGGGCGGAGGAACAAACCTCCTTAACCCACCCCTTCCAGGAAAGTCCTTGTCCGTCCCATATGGGCTTGCTATGGGACTTGCTTCCCCATTTCACCCCCATTTAATCAGTATTACCCAAGTAACTATACTTGTAATCCTATTGGCTGACCACAGTTTTATCCCACCTCACACCCATCCTATCATGTGCCACTGGATCAATAATTACCTAAGCAACTATACTTGTAATCTTCTTGCTTGATGATAGTTCTGTCCCACCTTAAGCCTACCTCACCTCATGGCTTTGCTCAATAAACACCCTGGAGAAGTGGGGTTGGTGGGAAACCCACTTTCTAGGCCTGCTTCTGTCCCTCTCAGACAGAAGCTTTCTCTCAATAAATTTTTCCTACACTTAACCTCCATTGTTCCTAGAATTCATTCCTAGATTTCAGAGAACATGAACTCCATGTTTTGGACATCTAGCAGGTTGGGAATTACAGTTCTCCTATATCAAAATCACACACACAGAGTTGTTAATCATTACTGATTAAGGAAGGATCAGAAAAAGTTAAAAGCGGGTCATGGCGGTGCATGCCTGTAATTCCAGCACCTGGGAGGCTGAGGCAGACAGATCACTGTGAGTTTGAGGTCAGCCTGGGCTACATAATTGAGCTCAAGGCCAGCCTTCATTACACAGTGAAACCATGCCACAAAAAAAAAAAAAAAGTCATCACTGCGCGTGGTGGAACATGCCTGTAATCCCAGCACTCAGGAGGCTGAGGCCAGCCTGGGCTATAGTGAATTCAAGGATAGCCTGAGCTGCATAGTGAGACCCTGTCTCACAAAAATAAAAAGTCTTGTGTGTGTTCAATACTGGCACAGCTATAATAGACCTAATGATGTAAGGCTGACTGTATTGAAATTTCCTGTTTGTTCCAGAATAGATACAATGATATTTTTACTGGGTCACTTTATTACTAAGGTAGGTCTTCAAATATGCTTTGTATTGGGTTTGTGTAAGTCCTGACAGAAGGGCCACACAGACACAAAGTATCTAAGCTTGCATCAACTTTTGGTGTGCACAGGAATTCCTTTACATGCTTATTAGAAATGTAGATTCTCAACCTGGGTGTAATGGCACATGCCTGTAATCTGAGCAATTAGGAGCTTGAGGCAGGAGAATTACCATGAATTTGAGGCCAGTTTGAACTTACATAGCAAGAACCTGTCTCCAAACAAAACAAAACAAAACAAAAAATAAAATTCAGATTCCCAAGTTCCACTCGCAGCAATTTCATTCAGCAAGTCTGGTGACTCTTGGACCCTAGTCTGAGAAATGTGATCTGACTTGTGCCAGTCATTTGGATGTTTGCATCTAACCTTCCTAGGCTAGAAAGTGGGAATATTCATGCTTCTCCAAATCTAGAGCTCTGGTATCAACACTGTGTACATATATCCAAGAAGGTGAAATTGGTAAGTAATCATTTATCCTGATTACCTCAAGCCTATAGTAATGGTTTGGTATGTGTACAAACTGCTCCTCCCTGCCTGGAAGGAGGTCTCATGTCACAGAGAGTCAGTTAATAGAAGGGGGCTTGTAAATTTTCACAAGGTCTGAAAAGGAGAGAAACACCCCCAATGCCAAGGTCATGAATATAGATTGCAGAGTCAACATGAGGTCTTGGCAGAAGACTCACTTACACAGCACGCAATGTCGGTTTTCTCACCACCACATGACTCTAAGAACAAGACTGCGGATGACTGAGACCAAGAGATTTCAATGTCCTTTTCCTCCTCTGCCTGCAGCAGGCGACAGCCAAAAGGTGGTGATGGGTAGGACGTATAGGGGTCAATCACCCACTGCTGCATAGAAACCACCCAAAGCTTAGGGAAAGAAAACAACAATAATTTGTTTATACTCCTGGATTCTGTGGCTCAGGAATTTGAAAGAACTCCAGAAATTGGGAAGGGGGTTCTTTCTGCTCTGTAATGCCTGGGGCCTCTATGGGGATGACTTAATGGTTGATGTGGGAGACCGGGTGGTCTCTCCCCTCACAGTTGTGGCACCTGGTCCTAAATGACGCAAGAATGGGATCAGCCAGTGAAGCCAGGAAGCTAGAGGGCAGCGGGGCAAGGAAGTCTGCCCTCACATCAGCAGCCTAGCTAAAAATGGAACCAATTGTTTCAAAGGCCAAGAGACAAGGCCTGGGAAGATGGAGTACAAGGCACTCCCCCTGACATCAGAAGCCTAGCTAAAAAGCAGCGAGCACACTGTTTCATTGTCTTGTTTTTGTGCATCCACCAAAATAGCCCATCAGAATGCATAGAAAGCCCCTGAACTTGGAGGCCTCCTCATCATCCTTCCTTGGAGGTCCTCAGCTAGCAAGAGCTTTTCTTTGTACTGTGTGTGTGTGTGTGTGTTTTTTGTTTTTTGTGGGGTTTTTTTTTTGGTACCAGGGATCAAACTCACAACCTCGCGTCTGCCAGGCAGGCGCTTAGGCCACTGAGCTAAATCCCCAGCCCTGTTTTTTGAGACAGGGTCTCATTATGCAATTCAGGCTGCCTTGAACTCACTTTGTAGCCCAGGCTGGTCTTGAACTCACAACGATCCTCCTGCCTCAGTCTCCAAGTGCTGGAATTAAAGGCATGCACCACCACGCCTGGCTTCTTTGTTCTAATAAACTACACTTGGTTCTTTCCCCACTGCTGTCCTTTGACTTAATTCATTGTCATTCTCAGAATGAGAGCCCAGAAAGAAAACTGTTTACACTAGAACTGTTAACTGGAACCCTCCAGCATGAGGTAGCAAGGGGTGCAACACTTTACGTAATCACTCCGCAACCTGCCTGCCCTTAACAACCCAGCCTGGAATGTCCCAGAGCATCACTTCTGCTACTCTTCAGTAACTAAGTAGTCACAGACTTGCCCAGACTCGGGAAGGGAACAAAAGCACTGACACTGGGCCAGGGGTTTAGCTCAGTGGCTCAAGTGCTTGCCTGGTAAGCGCAAGGTCATGAGTTTAATCCCCAGTACCAAAAAAAAAAAAAGAAAAAGAAAAAAAAAGCACTGACACTACATGTCAATGGACAAGTGTCAAAAAATCTGGGTAATCTTACAAAACCATCACAATAAGTCATCAGAAAAGTAAATGATAAATAATAGAAGAAAAATGTACAATTCTAAAGAAAGATATATATTCTAAATTGAAAGAGGGTCCCTAGTTGCTGAAGGGAAGAAAATAAGAAAAGATTCAAACCTGGACAGACATCTTGTTTCAGAGGACCAAAGATAATTCTTTAAAATTTCCTGAAAGAATAACAGTATATTTTCAGGCACAGGAGAATTAAGAATCATTACTGCCCAAGTAAGTCAGCTTTCTCTCACTGACAAAATGCCTGAGATAATCAACTTAAAAGGAAAAGGCTGACTTGGGCTCATGGTTTCAGAAGTTTCAGTCCATAATCACTTGGACCTACTGCCAAGGGATCAGGTGGCACAGTACAACATGGTGGGAGCTTGTAGCAAAAGACGCCTGTTTACCTCATGGCAGCAGGGAAGCAAAGTAAGAGGAGGAGCCAGAGTTCCAACATCTTCAAGTGTGCACCTCTGCTGCCCTAACTCCCACTAGGCCCCACCTCCTACAGATTGTATCACCCAATGACATCATACGCTGGGAACTAAGCCTTTAAGATATTTCAGAGCCAAACCATAGCAACACCCAAATTGTCTAAGAATTTCTAGAGGATAGACACACAGTCCCCAACTTACCATGGTTCAACTTACAATTTTCCCACTCTATTCTGATATAAAAGTGATACACATTCAATAGAAACCAAACTTACAATTTTGAGATTAGCTCTGTTCTCAAGCTAACAATATATTGTCTGATGCTCTCAAGATACTGGGCAGTGGCTTTGAGCTATAGCTCACATTCAGCTAAGCAAGTTCTAGGGGAAACAATCAGCTCCACAGTGCATCATACTGCTAGGTTAGGAGGTTTGTAGATTAGGTGTATTAAATGCATTTCCAATTTAGGATATTTTCAACCTATGGTGGGCTGAAAATATCCTATATGATCATGTAGGATGTAACCCCATCATCAGGAAGCATCTGTATTCCACAAACATACAAAAAGAAAACAGAGGATATGAGAATCAGCGAGTTAGGACCAAGAAAGCAGGTAACTGTATTTTTCTTTCTTTTTTTTTTTTTTTAGGTGCTAAGGATTAAACCCAGGGCCTATGCTAAACACGTGCTCTGCCACTGAGCTACACCACCACCCCATAACAACACATTTTTGATTGATTGATTGATTGAGATAGGGTCTTGCTATGTAGTTCAGGCTGACCTTGAATTCACAGTGATTGTGTCTCAGCCTCTTGAACACTCGAATTACAGGCATGCATCACCATGCTGGGCAATGGCACATTTTTTAAAATAGAAATTTGGAATCAAAATCAAATAATTTCTGTTGATTTTCCATTCTACCCCTCCAGGATGATGGAAGGTGCAGGACACATATGACTGCCTCCGCAGGACATCAAGAATCCTACCCAGGATTCTAGATTTCCAGAGTTTTCCACCAAGCAGTGCTCCAAGAGGGGCAGACTAGCTGAGATCCAGGGAATGTGCCATGGTGTGGGCAGGTGGCCCATCCGTCATGCATCAGTCAGCCATCTTTACCTCCTGATAGCAGACAAATTGAGGCAGTTTGCCCTGTTCTTTCCTAACATGCTTTCCACAAAATCAGACTCCCTCCTAAATTGACCTGTACTCCTCC
>RJWM01011975.1:0-58043 GCA_004363535.1 Dasyprocta punctata
ATAACTGCCCATACCATCAAGCCTAATATAATCAAACAAAATAGTACAGAATAAAACCAATAAAAAATAAAACAATGGAAGCAATACATAGTAATACAATGTTGATTTCTATAATACCTCATATTATCTTCTAAGCAGTTGCCTATATCATCTGTTATAATACAATCAAACAAACCAAAATAGGTTAAAATCACTCAAAACAGAACAATGAAAGCAATACAGGATTTCAAAACAAGGTGATCAAATATCAATAAAGGTTTCCCTAATATATTTTGTTATCTTTAAAATAGCCGTCTATGTCCTCATATGTAATGAAATTAGGCAGGTCGAGATAGAATAAATCAAACTAAACAGCTCATTGAAAACAATACTGGACTCAAATCCCAATGATGGTTTATTCAGTTGTCTGCCCCGCTCGGCGATATCCCTCTGCCGCTGTTTCTGGAGCTGTGGACTTTTTTTATCTCTTTCTAAAATGTCCTTCAGTATTCTTTGTAGGGTTGGCTTGGTTGTCATAAATTCCTTTAGTTGTTCTTTGTCGTGGAAATATCTTGTTTCTCCGTTGATTTTGGAAGATAGTTTTGCAGGGTACATCAATCTGGGTTGGAAGTTGTTTTCTTTCAGGGCTTGAAATACTTCACTACAAGCTCTTCTTGACCTGATGGTTTGTGTTGAGAAGTCTGTCATGATTCTGATGGGTCTTCCTTTGTAGGTGATCTGTTTTTTTTTTCTCTTTAGTAGCTTTTAATATTCTGTTTTTGTGTTGAATTTCTGGGATCTTGATTATTATATGTCTGGGTGTAGGTATATTTTGGTTATGTTTAGCTGGAGTTCTATATGCTTCACTTTCTGAAAGTCACTTCTTGTTCCCATGCTTGGAAAGTTTTCTGAAATTATTTCTGTAAATAGGCTTTTAATTTAGTTTGTATTGACCCCCACTCTTTCACTCACACCTTTTATTCTTAAGTTATGTTTCTTTGGGTTGTCTTGTAGCTGTTGTATTGTTACTTCCAGGTTTCTTGTTATTTTTAAGAGATCTTTCCTTTTATGATCACAAGGTGCAAACCTGTCTTCAAGGTTTGAAAGTCTATCTTTAGTTTCCTTCAGGCGGTTTTGCCAACTTTCATTAGAGTTTTTGATTTCCTGGTAATCTTTTTGAATCTGTTTCATGTATTATAAATCTTTTTTGTATTGTTCATTTCAGGTTTCTCTCATTTTCCTATGCTCCATTTTTTCATCTATGTCTCCTTTAGGAATCTAGCAATTCTTTTATTACATTTTTCATTTTTTCTTTTAGTTGAGTTAGTATTTCTGTTCTAATTTCTTTTATAGCCTCATGAAGTTGTTTCTTTACTTGAGTTGTCATCACCTCAGAGACTTTACTTATGGGACTCCCAACCTCTTCTGTGTTTGCTTCTCCTGGGTTTGTTCTGTTTGGATTGGAGGCCAGAGACTGCCTTTGCTTCTTTGTCTTGATATATTCCTGGGTTGTTCTGAACAAGTGTGTACCAGGGATTTTGGTATTCCTCGTGTTGTCTGTAATTTCTTAAGGTTAGACTGTTTCTTCTAGCCAGTGCTGATTCTGGATATCTGATAGTTACCACTGAGTGCACTGTTACAGCACTGTCCACTGCCTTTCCCCAGCCCACCTCAGCTCCCCGATGTCTGGCACTGTGCGTGGGGGCGGGGCCGCCACCTGGGAACCTGGGTCAGTTATCCATGAATCTTCTGCTATCACCCCTAGGGCGCAAGTGGAGCCGTAGTCTCCAGACTGAGCCAGTCACCTGCTGGGACCCTCCAGGGCTCAGCTGGAGCAACCTCCATGGGACTGTGCCCAACCAGGAGTGGCTCCAGCCCCAAAATGGCTGCCAGTCCCTTGCTTTCCCTCACGGGGGTTCAGGGTCTGCTCACTGTCAGCCAGTCCAGTCCTCCAGGTCTGCTCCCCTGTCCACCACCACTCTCCTCCAATGCCGCCTCTCTGGGCAGAGGCTTTCAGGGTCATCACCTCTGCCATGGCCACAGCACTCCAACCTTGCATCCCCAGGTTCCAGAAATTCCTTTCACAGAGAGGGTCTGGCTCTGGGCAGAGGCACCACCAGCCACCTCCCTCCTTGTCTAAGTGCCTCTGTCCACTCTTTCTGTGGGTTTCAATTCTCACTTTAGATTCTTCCTGGGTCCAGAGTACCCACCTCCCTCCTTCTTGTCTTCCCCATGTTGCTATATTCCAGCATCTGGACGGTATCTTTCAGGGAGGCCACTTACCCTGCTGTTTACCATTCCGCCATCTTGTCAAGAATCATTTTTTAATTTTCGTCACCAGAAAAAAATTCTTAGCCACCAAAACAGTTCATCAACCTGTTTGAATCAAATTCTCTTCATTTGAATATCTTCTAGGATATGCTGAAATAATGCATACATTTCTTAACCCATGTGTAATGTGAACTTCTATATTTGTATACACAGCCTCAATGTGTTTGCTTATCAAGATTACTATCTGTGTATTTGACATATGAATATTAATTATTTTGTAATAAGGTGAAAATTTTGGTTTTTTTTCTTTTTTCTTTTCTTTTAAAGAGGAAAAAACAAAAAAAAAGCAGACAAGAAAATGAAGAAGCAAAAGAGACAAACAAATAACAGCAACAACAAAAATCCAAAACAATAACAATATAGGCTTTCAAAACAAGATGATAGGAATTTAACAATGGTTGTTATTTTGCATATTTATCTTCAAAATAGTTGCTTAGATTACCAGATATAGACATGCAAAATTGATCTAATCATATGAGTATTAACTGTTCTGTTCCAAGAACTAATAGAATTAGTAGTATAATCATCTTAGCTATCTTATGAAAATTTTGTTTTGAATGTATAGTAGAAATTGCTGTACAAACAGAAAACATGTAAAAGAGTGTTAAAAGTTTAGCAAACAATTGTTCTGTATCCACTCTAATAAATTGACATTCTCTTTGTCCAAAAACTTTGGAAGAGATTTAATACAAAGAAATTTGTTCTGTAAGCAATTAATCGACCATTTGGGTAATATGAATTTCTTATGAAAGATTGCTTTTCAGTTTGCCTAGAAGCCCCAGGTGAGAGCTCAGAAGCCTAGAAGACACAGGAAGACTCAGAGCTCTTGCCATTTCCACTCTGACTTGGCTGGGCCATGAGACCTACTTGTATCCATTACTTTTTGCAGCATCAGACACAACTAGCTAATATATGAAATGTGGACACCAGGACAGCAGTAGTCTTAAGAACATGGAAACCTTATATTCCAGCTGTTTAGTCATGCCTTCTTTTATTTTCGATTTGGAGGAAATTGGCCTAAAACATCTCTATTTCGAGTGAAATTGGGGAGCTAGGACTTTCTGCTGCTCTAGCCCAACAAGATGAAGCTCCAGTTGGAAAGGGGGCATTTGAGCCCTTCTCTGTTCTTTGTCCTCTTGGTGAGAAGAAAGGATGAAAGGAGAAGACCCCTCTGCTGGTGACCTCTGGCCTGATTTCTACCTAACTGCTTCTAATTGCTGTGAAAGAATGTGAGCCTCTTCTGGGCATGCAGAGCCCACCAGACCCCTTTTATTTATTCTTTGCAGGTTTCCCAGGTCTCCAAGGCCCTGCTGGCCCCCCCGGTACCCAAGGCATCTCCTTGCCCTCAATGGTAGCAGGACAGCCTGGTCAGCCTGGGCGACCAGGGCTAGATGGAGAACGAGGTAAAGACAGGAAGTCCCAAAGAGGACTGGTTAACCCATTTAATCAAGTGTCAAGGAAGGTCCTATATACAGTGAAAGCCTGCTGCTGGATGTATATGGGCCGATTTGTTCTCACTCTCTTCCACCCCACCCAGCCACAATACAGGGAACTAGAACTGTCTGTATTTTGCTGTAAGGGTTTGGGAAGTTCTCAACACCAGGACTTCACAGATGTCAAAGAAGTACTCTCTGTCTTAGGAATGGGCTTCAGCTTCCCATCAGTCTGTAGGCCTTCAGTAGCTGCTACTTCCTGCTCATTTGCCTCTCATCTTTCTACCTATCTTAACCCTAGGCCGCCCAGGCAACCAAGGGTCCCCAGGTCCCCCTGGGCCATCCTCAAATCAAGGCGACACTGGAGACCCTGGATTCCCTGGAATTCCTGGCCTTCAAGGGCCCAAGGGAGACCAAGGAATTCCAGGTTTCTCTGGCCTCCCTGGAGAGCTAGGACTAAAAGGTATGGCTGCTTGGTTGGCTACTGGGCCCTTCCCCACTCCATAGCCAGAAACAGCCCTCCAGTAGCCATGTGAAGAGAGGTCAGCTGATGACACTCTTCCCTGCCTCCTGCTGCCTCATCTCCTCTCTACCACCACCACCTTCACTACCACCACCATCATAACAAAGCCTGACTTGCTTTCCTTTGGACTTTTCCAGGTATGAAAGGTGAGGCTGGCTTCATGGGGACTCCAGGGAAAGTTGGACCACCTGGAGACCCAGGATTACCTGGGATGAAGGGGAAGGCAGGGCCACGAGGTGAGTTGGAAACATGCTGATCTGAGCCTGAGATGGAGGAAGGGGTAAGGTTTGGGGATAAGGTTCTTTTAGGAGTCACTGCTCAGCATACCAGCAAAGCCCAGAGGCCTGAAACAGCTCAAACAAGCCCCCCACCCCAAGAGGTAGTTTTTCCACATGCAGATACCTCTTCCTCTATTAACCACCAGGACTGAAAGTCACTGCTGCTTCCCCACTATGTATTCTGCCACACACTTCCTCTGTCTGCATTATTTCTCCTCCTTTCTCTACAGAGAAATGGCTGGTAGGCAGAATTACTCACAGATCACTGCTCACTCACTTGCTCAATCCAGAAATGAAGAACCTTCCTCTCTATTCTTTACCATCCCCATCTTCTGCCCAATACATCTAGTCCATTAGAAAGCCCTGAAGCATGTATCTTCTAAATGCACCTGCATCTGCTGTCTTCACGTCACCTCCACTACTATCCTGAGGTCCAAGCCACCACAATTTCTCATGCAGGAACCCCCCCACACACCCAACAATCATTTTTCTATATAGTGACCAATAAGAACATAAATCATAATTTGTTACTATGGCATAGATATAAACTGTGGCCCATAAAGCCATAGGTGATGGCCCCCTTTGCATATTCACACCAGTCCTTCTCCTTTACTGCTCACTGTGTTTCTGCTGCACTGAACTCTTTCAGTTTCCTAAAAACCACAAGTCTTAACATACCAAAGACCATCTGTATGTGTCAGTTCTACTTCTTGAAATGCCCTTACCCCTCTTCTCTTCAAATGACTAGCTCCTTCCAATATTTCAATGATTTTAGCTTAAACTGTCACTGCTAATGAAAGGCCACTGAGTGCTTCCTAAAATACCTATGCTCCTTCCCTTGGTCACTGCATTATTTGTTTCCTTCATAGCTCTTCTCACAACTTTCTCAAAGAATAATGGCATTTGTCAGTAGACCATAATGATTTTCACAAAGATGTATCTTACTCGCTACTCTATGCCCAGATCTCCCAGGACCCTGTTACACAGTAAGCACACAAGAAATACTTGTTCAATGACTTGGCAAACAAATTATTAGTAAGGTAGCTACCTTGGGTCAGGTTCATAGGCTAGGATGCTAACTGAACATCTGGGGTTAGACACATCCCAAGTGTCTTTGGCATTGTGCTCTGACCAGCGTGGTAAGTCAATGGCTCCCTCCTTGAGCCAGAACAAGTGCAACAGATTCATCTTAATTGCCTACCACCTGCCAGGTTCTGTGCTGCATCCTGGGGAGAGGAAATGAATATGATCCAGTCCCCACCCATGAGCCACCAAGCCACTGGAAGCTAATTGGCAATGAGGGCACTGTGTAGAGTGTAGTGACAGTCATCCTGGAGCTATCTAGTAAAGACTGTGAAGACAACACAGAAAGCTAATGGTACAAAGCAGAAAGGAAGGCTCCTTAGGCTCTATCCTGCCCTCCTCCTCTGCTGTCCTCAGCCTAAAAATGCTAATTCCTTGGCCCACAGGCTCTCCGGGACTTCAAGGTGCTCCTGGGAAAACACCAGTTGTGGAAGCTATCTATGTTCCTCCTGGACCCTTGGGTCTACCAGGCATCAATGGCATTCCAGGTCTTGCAGGAGACCCTGGACCACAAGGCCCTGTCGGTCCACGAGGTAAGGATGGCATCAGAAAAAGAGGACTTCTTGGGAAACCAAAATGGTCTTAGTAAGAGGCAGAAGTGCTGTGTGTGGTGGTGCACGCCTTTGATCCCAGCATTTGGAAGGCTGAGGCAGGAGGATCGTTGTGAGTTCAAGACTCTCCTGGGCTACAAAGTGAGTTCAAGGCCAACCTGAACTGCATAGTGAGACCCGGTCTCAAAAAATAGGGCCAGGGATTTAGCTCAGTGGCGTAAGCACCTGCCTGGCAGGTGCAAGGTTGTGAGCTCAATCCCCGGTATGAAAAAAACAAAACAAAAAAGGAGACAGAAGCAACTGGCTAGAAACACCAGTTCCAAGGGAGCACCTTCCTCCAGCATTTCCTCTGCTTCTTCACAAGGCTGCAGGGTGGAGAAAGCTGGCAGAGCCGAAAAGGCAGTGGTTGTATCTGGCTTTGGAGAATATATGAGCAGAGCATGGCCACTCCTCCAGCAAGCTGGTTCCTCTCTAAAGTGCTTCTTAGAGATGGAGAGAGTGTACTGGCAGGTAAAGGGCAGCATGAGTCTGTGGAGAAACATCGGGCTGGTTGACGGGAAACCTGGCATCCAGGGTCCAGCTTTGCTTCAACTAGAGTAAGTTAGCAGTCTCTCTGGGACTTGGGAGACTCATTTTTGAATGAGATGCTGGCATTGCCCTGCATAGTTCCCAGGGAAAAAGTGGTTGTGTGAGAAGCTCAGAAAGGCCAAGTGGAGAGTACCATGCCAGGGCACAGATGTTCCTGGGAACTAGGAACTAGCTGAGACAGGCTTTGGCTCTCCTGTAGTGTGTACACCAGATCAACAATCAGTGCTGTCTCTCCTGGTGAGTCTTGGGCATCCTCTTTCCAAAGAGGGTGCTTCTGGACCCTCTACATTGAATTCCTCCACCCTGTGGCCTTTATCTCCTGCAGGTATCAAAGGTTTACCTGGGATCCCTGGCAAGGATGGCCTCAGCGGGCTTCCAGGCCCACCTGGGGCTCTTGGCGATCCTGGTCTCCCTGGACTTCAAGGTCCCCCAGGATTTGAAGGTTTGGTGATGTTACAGTAGGGGCAGAGGGCTTCTGTGAGGGTTTGAGGATTAAAGATGAGTCCAAAACTCAAATGTGAGACTCAGTTAACCTGGCAGTAGAGCTTGACACTCCTAGGAGGCTCAAAAGCTTGGCTGCCATCTAGTTACACCCCATCCCCCTATGAGCCTGTGAAGGGAAGCCCAACATCTAGAAAACAAAGGACTGTTCCAAATCTTTTTATGGGCCCTCATCCAGCTCTTAAGAGTAATGACCATACCACAGCATACCCTCCTGCCCTACGCCTCTCCCTTTTCCACCCAGGGATTCTAACATTGATGGGAGAGCGTAGTTCAAGGGATAACAACATCTAAGATGAGTCTATCTGTCCATACCTTTCTTGCTAACCTTTCATTTTATACCAAGGATAGCAGATCAGTTGTCCTGAGTAGAGCACAGTTCCAAGGCTTCACGGGAAAGTGTTACAAGCCATTGGCCACATATGCCAAGGGCAGAAGAGGAGAGGAGGAAGATTTTGGCCTGCTATTCCTGCCTTTGCTTCAATTCAGCAGCTATCTCCTATAAGAGTCTTCATGTCAAAGCCTGAGAATGATCCTACCACACCCCATCATTCCCACTCATACAGAACCCAAGGATAGGTGACCAGCCAGGAGAGGGAAACCCAATAATGCACTTTTAAAAGTGAGAACTCTGTTGCTGGGTGCATCTAAATTGGAATTCTAGCTCTATCACTTACTAGCTGTACCTCAGTCTTCTTGTGTATAGACTGGGGCAGGGTTGTCATAAGGGTCAAGTAACATAACACATGCACACAACATGCCTTGAACAGTTTTATGCTCTCTCCCTCTCAGGAGCTCCAGGGAAGTCAGGCCCCTCCGGGAACCCCGGGAGGCCTGGGCACAGCGTGAGAGTGGGCTACACATTGGTGAAGCACAGCCAGTCAGAACAGGTGCCTCTGTGCCCCGTCGGGATGAACCAGCTGTGGGTAGGTTACAGCCTGCTCTTCGTGGAGGGCCAGGAGAAAGCCCACAACCAGGATCTGGGTAAGAACTGGTCCTGACACCCAACCCTAGCCAACTACCCCCACAAGGACCAACATCTAACTACCCTCCCTTCTCCCAGCTCTTTCAGTCCACTATTGTGTACAGGGTTGTAAGTACCAGTTCTGGAATCAGGCAGATCTGGGTTCAAATGGTGGTGCCACCACTTACTAGACATGTACTGTATGCAAGTCATTCAACCTCTCTGAGCTTCTATTTCCTCCTTAATGGACACAGCTAATTCTAGTACCTATCACATAGGGTAGCGTATGCAGTATGTGAGTTACCCAGTGTAAAATGTTCAAGGATTAGTGATTAGTAGTGACAATACCATGACCCGCAGGGCTATGATGATTACCCAAGAGTTAATCGCATTTTCTGAATGTGTGCTAATTCTTATAGGTAGCCTCAGTCTATTAAGTGCTATTTTTACATAGCAGATTAATTAGAGAGTGACTGAGTTTATAAAGATTCTCATCATTATCAAGGCATTTACAGTAGGATTTGATTTTCAGACTTCCTCATATGCATAGTGTCAGAAGACTAGAGGAGAGCTATCTTGGTCTGGTCAAGCATCTGGGTGTAAATCCAAACGACCAGCTAGTTCAGTCCTGGTAGTTTTCCCCTTCAGCTGGACCTCACCTGTCCTTGCCCACCTTCTCCTTCTGCCAGGGTTTGCTGGTTCCTGTTTGCCCCGCTTCAGCACCATGCCTTTCATTTACTGCAACATCAATGAAGTGTGCCACTATGCCCGACGCAATGATAAATCCTACTGGCTTTCCACTACTGCCCCCATTCCCACGATGCCAGTCAGCCAGGCCCAAATTCCTCAGTACATCAGCCGCTGCTCTGTGTGTGAGGCGCCATCACAAGCCATTGCTATGCACAGCCAGGACATCACCATCCCACAGTGCCCTGTGGGCTGGAGAAGCCTCTGGATTGGGTACTCCTTCCTCATGGTAAGGGTCTGCACTCACACTGTGCAGAAACAGAGGACCAGGGCTGTGGGAGGGTACCTCTGACTGGCTCCCGGACTCCAGGCACAGTTGGAAAGGAAGGGAAATGCTTGGTTGGGGCTTGACTAAAGACCAAAGAATCTAGTTCTGCATGAAGGACAGGTCATTCTGGGTATGACGGAAAGACAGGATTTTGCACCCAGTGTTCCAAGAGTAAGAAAATGTATAATCACAGAACGAGACTCTTATCATCTATACACTACAATCTGAGAGGACAGTGAAGGAGAGGCTGACCCCACTCAGGGACAGGACACACTGGTCAGGCTGAGCTTGGCATTTCATGCTCTTCTACACACTTTTCCAGGCCTTTCCAGCCACTGTCACTTTTCCTGAAATGCCCGATTATGGCATACTATGTTACATCTCCTTGCTGGCATTTTTGCTGCCTTTCCACATTTGTGGCCAGACATTCTGTGTATTGATAAGAAAGAAAACATCTCTGAGCCCAAGGAGGCATTAAGTCACTCACTTGGGATTCAGTGAATATCATTCATCAGATGAGAAGTCAGGTTTTAGAGCTATGATAACTCCCAGGAAACCCAGCGTGGCAGCCACTGAAGTGGCCTGCTCAGCCAAAGCATCCTGCTGAATCGCTGAGGCAAGAATGCAAGGGAGAAACTTTAAACAATTTCTAAGCCATAGTCTCCCTCACATTAGTGTACCTACAGGAGGTAGGGTGCTTCCTTGTTATGCTCTATATTTGCACAGTGGGCAGTTTATCTCAATGTACTGTAGAGTTACTTCACCTGTCATCCCGTCCCATCTACTAGCCAGGACAGGAAATAAGGAGAAAAGGGCCCTAAACTTCCACAAGAAGCCATACAAAGGCTGTATACTAAATCTCATGTGCTCTGTGCATGGGATAGCTTAGCTCTTATTCAGAACCTTTTTACTCTTACTTTGCACATAATTCTAACATACAAGATTATATTTCCAGAAAATCAGAAAGGGTGAGAATTTAGATTACCTAATAAGGTATTTTGAGGCAATGAGCATGCCAACTAAAAAAGAGAATAGAGAAAAAAATGATTTGAAGGTGGCCAAAGAGTTTTACAAGCTGCATGCTTTGGTACAGGACCCTTGCATAACTGTCCTCCACCAAACCTGATATTTGCCATGACAATCTTGAGTCATCTGCAAAGTTTTCAATACAGTGTCTGCTGTTTATCAAAGCAGGGAGTTGTGTCATGTGTTTTAGAAAGTTTTCTATTCTGGAGGTCGAAATGAGGAAAACTTTGATGCTTCAGCTGTCAGGAAGGGTCACTTGAACAGTCACTTGGAGACTCTCAGTATCTCAGAGTTCTGTGAAGTAAGGAGTCCTACCTGGGCATATATTCTTTTGGCTATATGCTGACATAGGTGTGCATTAAGCCTTTTCCCCATATCCTGTGGTCCAGATCATAACCTAGCTGAGGTGAAGGCGAGGGCAAATGAGGACTGCTGTCTGTGGGTACAGTGACTCAAGACTGCCAGCTCATAAGTGACCCTGAAAGTGAATGCTGAGGGGGCCCTCTGAAATGAGGGTTGAGACATTTAGGCCAAATACACAGCCTTCTTTCACTCAGCAGGTAACAAACACTATATGTCACACTAAAGGGTATGGCACAGACTGAAAATGTAAGTAGTCCCAACAGAGACAAGCAGCAAAAGCTGTTGATGGACACGCTGCTAAGGGAGGGCCCATGGCTGGATGAATGTTTGTAATATGGTTCACTCTTTTCCTGCTCAGAGTACAGGGGACAGTAGACAAAGGCACAGTAGACTTAGAAGGGTTTAGAGAACTGCAATTAAGAATTTGCCTTAATCCAACTGTTCTCACATTTATTTGTCCCTGAAAATTGGGGGAGGGATATCGAACACACCTTCAAACTCAGTAGCATAGTAGCAGTTTGGGAAACACCAGTTGAAATGTAGTCACTGGCATGATGGGTGAGGAGAGAACAAAGGAGCTGGGAGGGTGTGCCCCTGGCCCTGAAGGCTGCTATGAGGGAGGATGGGCAGCCGCCCCCCTAACATAGTTTTTGCCACGCTGGCTAGCAGCAGGGGCTAAGCCAAGGGACAAGGGCTCAGGAATGGAGCACATGTGTCTCCCTGTAGCTACAGAACACTCATTGCCTCTCTGTGCCAGGCCTCAGCTGGCACAATTCACACCCGGCCTCCTTCCCATCTGTTTCAGCACACTGCCACCGGGGCCGAGGGTGGAGGCCAGTCCTTGGTTTCCCCAGGCTCCTGCCTTGAGGATTTCCGGACCACTCCTTTCATCGAGTGCAGTGGCGCCCGAGGCACCTGCCACTACTTTGCCAACAAGTACAGTTTCTGGCTGACCACAGTGGAGGAGAGGCAACAGTTTAGGGAGGAACCTGTGTCGGAAACACTGAAAGCTGGGCAGCTCCACACCCGGGTTAGCCGCTGCCAGGTGTGTATGAAAAACCTGTAGGGTGGCACCTACCACTCTGCCCCTTGCCTTCCCCACCCCTCACAACGGTCACCCCGCAAGCCTCAACAGTCGGAAGAAGGAAGGCCCATGCGCTTTTGCCTATCTGTCGAGTTATACATTGGAGTTTCATTTGGGCTGGACTGCTGGACACTGGTCACCTCAACCCTCAGGCCCATTAGATGATCCCATCCTGTGAGATCTGCTGTTCCTATGTCATCAACCTGGTGCTATTATTCCATTTGGGTGTTTGCATGTCTGTTTATGGCTACCTCAGAAAGATTCGCTGGACTGCCACTTTCTTAAGACTGCTAGGTGCCTCACTGTCTTGATCAGAAATCTCTTCATAATAACTAGGACTATTAAATCATTTTGTTATGTCTAGAAGTTACCACATATTATTTGGTTTAAACTAGAACCCAGTGTTTCTACATTTAAAAAACATTACCTGTCTGAACATTCGCAGATGGCTCAGGTGTGCAAAGGGCAAGCCCTTACTATTCCAAGAGGCCCACTGTGTCTAGGTGGGCAACAGAATTGGAAGGAAGTGCCAGCCAGTAGCCTAGGGTGAGCCATCCCTCCTTCCAAAGTGTGCAAGACTGGGTCCTTCACTGCTTAGGGAGGCTTGATGGCCAGCAGCCCCTTAATTTCTTATGGTCTTAGACAAATCACTTCCTCCTCATTGGCTCATTCTTCCCAGCCAGAGGACTTTGCTTGGACCAAAGTAGAACAGAGGATGCAATAAATGTGGCAAAGGCCATCAAAGGAAATGGGAACCTCAGCCCTTTCTTATGGGTCAGGGGTAGAGGAATCAATGGGTAAGGAGGTGTGGGTTTTGGTTTTGACTCAAGGAATAAAAAGGTAAATCTCATTTACTTTTGCTCAATTTCTCAGAAGTCTCTATTTATTCTAAATACCATCCAGATGTATTCCATGTGGCAAAGTGAAGTTGTGGTATGTTGATTCTTTGTATTCTGAGGCTGAGGCTTTCCATTAAAATGGTCATCCAACTGCTCTTTCACAGGTAGCCTTTTAAACTATTTTAATATGTTTTCAAAAACTCATAAAATTTAGCACACTCCTCTTAGCAACCATTAGTAGACCTAAAGCAAGCCTGAGTTGGTTGTAAAGTGGATTCTGTTTGCAGGATTTGTTTCAGCCATTTTCTCTAATTACCAGTTTACCAGAACACTTTTAGCGAAGTCAACATGAGGCAGTTCCTTCCAGGTGATTCTGTTTCTTTAAGTATTATGTAAACTGTGCCAACACAGACAAGCATAATCGGTATAATCTAAACTACTGTAACCTTCACCTCCTGAGTAATAAACATGGTGTCAACTTTGTACATAGTAAATAAAATGAATAAAATATGAACATTTGACTCGACATTCTTTGATAAAAACTTTTCTAACATCCATTCTCATTAAGCTCTTATAATTAAATATTAAGGCAAGAAAAAGTTAGAAAATAATCAAAGTCAAACAGTAAGAGTCCTCTACTGGTCAGCAACCTCACACATGCTTCAAAATAAGCCTACAACTGTTTTTATACCCATCACATTCTAGAGTTCAAGAAAGGAATTTCCATACTTCTGTGTTCTCAGCATCATTTATGAATAAATTAAAACTAGAGAAACATTAAAATCATTAAAATCAAATCTAAGATATATATGAGTGTAAGTTCATATATTTTTATACCTGTGTATATACTAAGTATGTGAATACATGCATAAAATAAATCATCTGGAAGGATGAACAAGAAATTAATAACACTGGGAACTTTCAGGGACAGGAACTGATTTGTGAAAAGGAGATATTTCACTGAATATCATTTTGCAACTTTTGAATTTTGAACCTCTGGAATAAATTACCTACTGTGAAAAAAAGGAAAACATGCAACCTAGGGAAACAATTGAACTGGCTGGTGCTAGTTTGCGAACCACAGATGCTGTCCTCCTGTGGGACTATGTTAAGGATGGAAGTGAAACAGAAATTTAAGAAGGAAACAAAAGGAAAATAGAAAGATACTACAGAGACTTTAGTATCCTGACAGAAGAGTGGTTAGGAAAGCTCATTTGATGAGTATGTGTTTTAAAACTTAGTAAATCACTAGTCCTAAAGTGCTTTGGAATCGTATTTATTGCATGGATTAGCTGTCGCCACATGAATAATTCTTTCTAAGTATCTCTGTCAACCAAAATAGTATAATTCAAACAAATTTATTTTTAATTCCTCAAACATAAATTAACAATGTGAGTGATTGCCAAGTGATTGTAGGCAAAGTTCAGCCCTCCACTTGTTTCTGTGAATACAATTTTATTGGATTAAAGCCCTGCTGAGTTACATGCATGTCGTCCATTGCTGCCTCTGCACTTCCACAGCACAGTGGCTGTGACAGAGTCCGCATGGCTTGCAAAGCCTCAAATATTTACGATCTGGCCCTTTACAGAAAAAAGTGTACTGAGCCCTGAAGGAGCACGATTTGATTAAAAGACAGGGTAGGTTATATCTGACAAAAGTATCAGTAAGGATGAAGACTGTAACTCATAAAATACTGAAGTTCCTCCAAATAGGAAGACAATTGAGAAGTATACATTTGATATCATTTCTTTGGCAAATGTTTTGATATAAATTATAACTATTCATTTAACTTTTTTATTTTTATTATTCTTATTTTTTAAATTTTTATTTATTTATTTATTTTTGGTACCGGGGACCGAATTCACAACCTCATGCTTGTCAGGCCAGGTGCTGTGCTGCTGAGCTATAGCCCTAGCAAATTATAGCTATTTAAAATACACATTCAAATAAGTTCACAAGAACTTTTTCTCCCTGATTTACTTTATTATTTGAGCAAGAGAAAAGATTGCCTCTTAGTATTTAGACCAAAAGAGGTCACACCTGAAAGAGTGAAGAAGCGTGTAACCATCTCTCATCTGCCGGTGCTTGAAACAAACAGGAGTTGCTGTCTGTCTTCCAAATGTCTTCATTTCAGCTACTGAAGACTTACTGTAGCCATGTAAGAACAGTTGGGAAGCAATGGGCTCCTCCTAAGCTTTCTGCTCCTAGACTCCATGATTGTTCTATTTCTTCCTGGGGAAGGGTTGTTGTCATTTCTTTGTTTTTTGCTTTTGGTTGAGACATGGTAATTGACTCCATCATGACTGCGATCAAGTTTGTATGCTGTTGGCATAACAGGCACTTGCTGACTAGCAAAATTTTATGCAACAAGTTCATGTTCCGATGGTGCCAGATGGAAGACAGACCTCCAAATTGAGTTCCCACTATACTACACACTCAGAATCTCAAAATCTTCTTCCAGGTCAAAGTCCTCCAGTTGTTCAGTAGAGTCAATGAATTCTATTAAAATACAGAAATGAGAAGAAAAATGGGATTTGGATTGATGTGGTCAATCAATACATTACTCAATCATTTTTTACATCACTTTCCCAAAGAAAGGGTTGTCTGGAGCCTTACAATTAGGATTACTGCCAAATATTAGAAATTTTCTGCAAAGACTCAGATAACCACACTGGTTACATGGGCCAAATCAGTGACCTGGCCAACAATCTGTAAGCCCTTCGAGATACTTTTGGAATCACTCACAGCCTCTGGTTTATTATTCTGAACCAGATCACAAGATAGCAACAAAATTCTAGATACCTTGATATTGCATAGAACCATTGTACTAAGCCCATGTTCTTCATCATTCTTTAAAACTGGGAAACAATCAGTTCATCAGAAGATTAAAATAATCAGCAAAGTCATTCCTTGAACAGTTCAGTTGAGTAAAAATTTTACTTTCTATAGAAAGTGTGAGCCATGATTGTTCCT
Organism: Dasyprocta punctata; assembly: GCA_004363535.1. Taxonomy (NCBI): domain Eukaryota; kingdom Metazoa; phylum Chordata; class Mammalia; order Rodentia; family Dasyproctidae; genus Dasyprocta; species Dasyprocta punctata. The sequence continues at coordinate 15,532 of RJWM01011975.1, forward strand.
GTCTCATAAAACAATTGCTACATATGGATCTGCCGGCTGACAACTCCTGAACAACACCTTACCTGCCCCAGTGGTTGTCACCTCTGGTTTGGTTGGAGGTACAAAGGGAGGCCAGTGTGGTGGATGTTTCTGAACTAATTCAAACATCCTTAAATTCTCCTTCAGAATTTCCTGGGGAGACACAGTAATAGTTGTAAATCCTATAGAGTCACTGTATTTCTGTCCAATTGGTGATCTATCACAAAAACCCTAAAAGAGTAACCTGGGGTTGACAGGTAAGAAAAAAAGGCTTAGTGGATAAATGCGTCCTCTACTTGAACCATGTGAAGATATCAGCCGTCTTCAATTCTGGATCCTGTGGGCCAGGCAGGAAGGCCATTAGAAGGAGTAGCTGATGGCACCCAATACTCATTGTCCACACTCCCATCATGTAGCTTGAGTATTGTGCCAGTTGCATAGGCTGGCTAAATTTAGGTGTGAGGTGTTCCTTAAGTATTTGTTTCAAAAAAACTCACTTAATCATATTAAATATGCCCCTGGAGAATACCAGCACACATTTTAGCATAGTTTTAGTTGTAGTCCAACATTTAAGGCACATGTGCTAATTTAAATGGCATAGTTTTATCATAATATTCTCATTCTACCTTTACATGTGATAGCTATTCAGTGTTGCTGCACTCTGAAGTCTAAGTATTTCCTTTAAAAAATAATTCTCTATTCTGTCTCAGTAAATTATTACCTGGGGTCTCAGATTCAGTTAGGTATATTGGTGCTAATTATTTGTTCACTCAAAGAAAAACCTTTTCTTGTTCTTACAAAGGTTCTGGACTCCCATCTCTCCAATCCTTCTGTTTCACAGACAGGAGAACTTGTGTCTCTTGTTACCCCACCTGAGGCTCTTTCACTGCCTCTTATGATCTCCCTTCTGTCTTTCAATAAGCATTTATAAACATTTTCTATCTACTGGCATGTGTTAGAGGCTGACAATGAAGGAGGCAGACACAAAGACTGATAACCCAGTCAAATAATTTCCTTTTACACAAAATACCAAAAGGAAAGAAGAACTTCACATGAATTACTGCAAGTTGTAATTCCTGTAAGTGGTAGCATGTCTATATTTTATAAATAAGAAAGTTAGTACAAAGACAAGTTGTCTAAACCATGATGGAATATGTTAAGCTGTTAATAGACCACTAAGCAAATTGAAAAGTGCTTTAGTTCCTTTAACCATCTGAGTATCACGAACATAAGAAGTAAAGACTTAGGGCTGAGAAATGTAAAATTGGAATTTTTGGGGTTAAAATAGTAGGATATTAGCTAAATATTCCATATGATTCATAAGTGTGATAAAATGAAACATTGTTTTACCACTAAGACCATTATTCACCTGACATATTAAGCATGTTTGAAACAAAAGTTTTGCTTTGTTCCCCCAAAGTTATGCACAGTTCCTCACATATGACAGATTCTTTGTTGCCTTTTTCTCTGTTGCAATAAAATCATATCAGACTAGATTTATGTTACTTTGAAAACAATCTTAAGGCCATTTGTGGACTACAGAGGGACAGAACTGGGCCTCACCAGGAGGTGGTCCCCACTTGGAAACCAGTGCCACATGCCAGCTGCTGCCAGAATGCGGACAGCCACACCCAAGCCTCTCTCCGTGAGTCAGTGCCATTCACGGACTACACAGCAGGGAGCTGGGCCTCACCAGGAAGCGATCCCAGCAGGATCATTATTTTCATTATTTTGTTGGGTTGGGTTTTATTCTCTTTTGTTTTATTTGATTATGTTAAATCTGATGGCATGAGCAGCTGTTTGAAAGATAGCAAGACATATTATGGTAGCCATTTTGGATTTACTATTGGCTTGTTTTGAAGTCCTTTATTGCATTCCTTGTTTTGTTTTTATTGTTTCTATTCTATTCCATTCTGTTCTGTTCAATTTTTACTATGCCTGAAGATATCTATCTGCAGCTACTTGAAGACAACAAAAGGCATTATGGTAACTATTGTTGGTTTTGTAAGGTTTTGAAGTCCTGTATCACTTATACTGGTTTATTTTGATTGGTTTTATCCTCTTCCTTACCTTCTGAACAAGGCTGCACCAGTTATCAAAGTCTTTTTCTTCTTTGCAGAAAAATCCCTTGGGGGGAAACAAAAGAATACAACTTAGAATTACCCTTTGTATTGCAAGGTGGAGTTGTTGGCCCCAAATTAGGAGGTGGGTCACAGTCTCTGGATGTGTCTTCTGAACTATAGAGGAAGAATGGCTGGGCTTCTTTCTCCTACCTTGTTGCCTCACTTGTTCACAGACATTGGTATTTTATTCACTCTCTCACTATCTCTTTCTGTCTCTCTGATTCTTATTCTCTGTTCATTTCCCCTGTCCTTCTCCCCTTATACTGTAGGTTATTATACCTTGAAGATTAGTCTCCAAACATGGGGTTAATTCCATCAAATTTGGTGTGCGAATAGACACATGTATAAAAATACTCAATTAAACCAGCAAATAAAAGCCAAATATTACTTTTAGCCAGAGGCAACACTTAATAGGGTAGCTTTGTTCTTCAAGAAATTATCTATGAGAAAAGACAGAACCATCAGTCTTCTTCCCCATCTTAAGAGTATTCCATAGTAGTTTTAGAATGACCCAAAACAAGAGGAGGGCTGTGCCACGCCTTTGTCACTGGAGCTCTGACAGTTGTATTAAACAGGAAGTCAGGATGCAGACAGGTATCACAACCACTGGCTATTTCACAGGAAGATGCCCCTTTAACGTGTGCCGATAGCAGTCATACTTCTGTGAGAAACCTGCAACTTCCTGGATTGTATGCATCAAAACAGATTCACTGTCCTCCTAGGGGGGCTCTTACCCCCTTTCTAATGCCTAGCCATATACCATATATTCCTTGTGCCCATACAGAAACAATTTAAGAGCAAGAAGGAAAACGGGCAAGGATGATTAAAAAAAATAACATTTATAGGATTCTTAACATGTCAGACCCTGCGCTAAGTGTCTTACAACACTGCACCTCACATAACCCTATGAAGAAGGAAGTATTGTTTTCCTCATAAATAGACTGAAGCTCAGAAAGTTAAATGACTTTCCCTAAATCCACAGCTATAGTAAGTGACAGAGCCTGGGTTCTAACTCAAATAGTTTGGCTTCATGATCCATTCATTTCCCAATATATTAAACTGACTCTCATGGGAGTGGTGAGCAGGCCTACTCTTGCCACGCCACCTAACAATCCACAGAACCAGCATAACAGGGTGGCCTTGTATACCCTGGCTCACCCAACCTTCAGATACTCACCAATGCCACAGAAGGATCTAAGTTCAGTATGTTCATCTGCTGTGGGGATTGCAGGCAATGGAAAGTCTGGTCGTCAACCATTCCATTTTCTTCAGTGTCAACAAAGGTCTGGGTTGTGTGAGGGTCCAAGAAGATGAGCTCATCACCTGCTTTGAATGAGATATGCTAAACCTTTGAAGAACCATTGGCCCCAGCCCCACTGCTATCCTTGGGAGGAGGCACCCTGGTTCCCTAACCCCTTCCTTGGTGACAATGAGAATGAAGATGACTGAAAGCCTGAAGCCAGGGTGAACATGCTTGAAGAAAGCCATTTGTACACAAATTTAGTCCTTTAATCAGACGATTTGCCCCAGTGTTTACATCTCCTTAAAGTCCAAGTCCAGAAATGGAGAGTGACAGACTAGGGAAAAGATGAGAATGAGAGAACACAGATGACACGGCAAGCTCTGTGAGCAGCAGCAGTAACAAGGCAACAGTACAGTCACAACAATATAGGCACCTATGAGCCTAGGTACCACTAGGGAGCTTTCTGACACTTTTTTGTTGGAAAGCATCCTGCTCTAGGCCACTGGTTTTCAAACCTGTGCTCAGAGAGCACCTCTGGGCAAGGGAAAATGTCTTGGCCTCCAAAAGAAACGCTACCCAGGCCAAAAACACATGCCAACTCTGCTGTGGATGAGATTCCAGTGAGCTAACTCTTGGTCTCAATTAACTGTTACTGTTAGTAAGTTAACATTTCTCTAGAAACTTCTGCCTTTGTGACACTCACATCAGTATAAATCACTGGGAAAACTCACTGGCCTGATAGATGACTGGCCTTTATACATCAGAAAAAAGCAATCCTTCATACAGTTGAAAAATCATAGCCCCCAAATGAGTTGGGAGGAGTTGGGGATAATAAAATGTCTATTTTGGCCTAACATTCAAAGGGCTGAGAGTTCCTCTAATGTTCATCATCTATGTGCTAATTAGGCAAAAATATCTAAAGGTGCACCTGATCTCACCGTCCAGGCCTGAGGGCCATCTGGTTCTCTATGTCCTTGACTGTGTCAGATGACTAAAGAGACATCTGCCTACAGCAAGAGAATGGGGCAAAGAGGGATTCCTCCAAGACCCTCCCTGGAATGGCATCTGGGAGAGCACATCTACGCGCCTATGTTAACCAAGAAGGCACTTCCAATGTTCAGTGAAAAGTTTAGTTTCTTTATACCAAAAACCAAGGACAAACCACTTAATTCACTCTGCCCTAATTTTCTTGATTTTTGACTAGGGTCGTTAGGCCTGTTCTAGTAAACTCATAGGGATCCATGAAGACTTTACCTCTGTGAAATGCATACAATGCAATACCAATACAAGGTGTTCACAAAAGTATCTTACTTCAAATCAAAAGTCCTATTCTACAAATAAACAGTTAAGAGTAATGGAAATCAGTGTACCCTTATGACTTACTTTATGGAAGTCAAAGTACATAAATATTTTCCCTAGAGAAGGTGGGTAAGCAGTAATATCAAAATAGTTTCAGATCATACTATGGAATAACAACCAAAATATTTAGAAGGAAGTCTATGGAAGATCATAAGGTAAGAGGCAAAGGAAGTTGCAGACAAGAAAATAGAAAGCCAGAACAGGTTTAGAATCAAGCTGTTAGCTATACGATTTTGAGTTAAGATGCTATGATAAAATAATAGCTTCTCGGACTCTGGTCAGCACCTTTTCCCATGGGTGTGTGTAACTTTGCAGGCTGCCTTTTTTCTAAGAGTGCTTATAAGAGACACAGAAGAAGAAATAAAAAGTCCTAGAAATGATGAAGAGGTTAAACAAAAGTCTCTACTTACGCCCCAGTTAAAGAGGCTGGCTGGTGTACTCTGTACATAGCCAAGGTTAATGCTACAGATCTCCAGGCAGCAGCCCATGCTTAAGTGGAAGGAACAGATAGCTCCTCCTCTCTGACCAGCTAAACCTTGCAGCCAGAGTCTCATCTCAGCCACAGCATCCCATTTCTAGAATTTCTTCAAGCTTCCTACCCAAAAGGAGGGCCTCAGAGAAGCAATGGAATATGGCAGGCAGAGATGACCAAACTGTGATTGAATAGTGGCTTTTAGTGCTTCCTAGATGAATGACATTGAGGAAATAACCTCTCTTAACCACCATTTCACTATGTGTGAAATGAAAATCACAACCTCCATCTTTTTTTTTTTTTTGTACTGGGAATCAAACTCAGGACCTTGCACTTGACAGGCAGGCACTTACGCCGCTGAGCTATATCTCCAGCCCGACAACCTCTATCTTATAGGTGTGTTGTGCTGATAATGACAAGAGCAAAAGTCTATACATGTTCAGTACAGACTCGATTATTTCCCAAATATTTTCAATCTATGGTTGGTAAAATCCATGGATATGGAATCCACTGATATGGAGGGAAGACTGTATATTTTGGCAACATTTCCTTTGATAGGAATCCCAAATCTTAGAAACAAGGTATTTGAATGTATATGACTCCAAATGGGATTTTGTAATATACTTCGAAAAATAAAAGCCACCAAGGGCTCCAGATTTTCTATCACGCTGTAGTTCCTAAATTCAACCAATAGATGGCAGCATTAGAGAGCGCAGTGGCAGCTTCAGAGCAACCTCCACCCTGAAGAAAGGAAGAAATAGCTATCCAAGGACAGAGGGGCTGGTGCAGAGACACCTTTTGCTGAGTGTGAACTACAGGGGGCGTTAGGAAAATACAGCGAATTTTTTTAATATTTTAGAAATTATAGTAAAAGGAATATTGTCACTAATGCCCCTCAAATAGTGCCCCTCACTTTGAATACACTTTTCCATCATTCGTGCCACTTTCTGAAGCAGTTCTGAAAGTCTCCTTTCATGAATGTATTCACAAAGTACGATAAAAAATGCAGTGAATGTTGTCACCATATGCCATCCAATAGAAAGGCAGGCTCATAAAAATAGCACAGTATGTCCTCATCCACCTTATTCACTGGACCTGGCACCGTGGTTACTTCTGGTTTATCCCCAAAATCAAAATGATCATGAAAAGCAAATGTTTTTAATCAATTAAGGACACTGAGGCAGCCACAGTGCAACTAAAGCCTGTCATGAAAGAGGACTTCCAAAACTGCCTCAGAAAGTGGCAAGAATGGTGGGATAAGTATGTTTGAAGTGAGGAGTATTTTGAGGAAGATTAATGGCAATGTGTCTTTTACTGTAACATATGTAAACATTCACTGTATTTTCCCATTGCACCTCATATGTGCTTGGCTCTTTGTGGAACACTTTCCTGTGAGATTACCTAATGGCGACTCTATTTTACATACGAGGAAACTGAAATCGAAAAAGTTGATCTCCTTTTCCTGTAGTCACACAGTTATTAACTGGGGGAGAGGTGTGTAAAGCCAGGTATGTCTGCTGCCATCCTGCCTCACCTGCTCAAATCTCCAAAGTAATGAGTTTGGGAGGATGACCAAGGCCATCTCTGCCCTGTCCTCTCTACATCTTCTGATACCATTCCCTTATAACTGCTCTAGATTTCCCTGCCTATTCAACAATGTAAGCTCATAACTTCCTTGAGGCCCAGTCTCTGGCTACTCCATTCCTGCAAGAGGTGCCTTGTGCCATATCTCCCTGGCTACGTCACTCCCTGACTCAGGCTCATTAGCACTAAACAGAAGTCTGGGCCACTGGTACTCAAAGTGTGGTCTATGGACCAGCAGCATCAGAACCACCTATTTATAAAAGCAAATCTCAGACCCCATCTCAGAATACCAAGTTTGCGTTCTGGTAGGCTCTCAAGGTGATGTGCACATAGTGAAGTTCCAGAAGCACTAAGCTAGCTCAGTTTAGATCACCCTGTGTGCTAAGGGACTTTAGTGTCTCTGGTCGCAACCAGTGAACAAGATGACTAGGTTTCCAGAGGCACTGATCTAGTCAGGGAATATCAGGTTGCTCATTAGCGTCCACATTAGAAGGTTAGTGGTGTTAAGCCTTAGCTGCCACTAATTGGAAAGACACGCTTTTGTCCTTGACTCATCTAATTCTGACTCCATCATGGGCCTGAACAGTTAGTCAACAGGCCTGGTTCTGAGGGCCTGGGAAGGCTGAGAAAAATGCTAGGCTGATTGCCTGCATCCCAAAGAGAGAGACACAGACTAGCAAAGCCAAGGGTTTGACACCCTGCTGCCCGTGGCCTCCCATGTAGGAGAGGACTGTTCTGGAACAATCCTATGACCTTGGGGCCATCCAGTAGAAAAACACTGACACCATCTTATCAAGAGGCAAGGAAGTGAAGGCATCAAAAGGAGACCTGCTGTCCAGCAGGCCATGGAAGCATTACTCTTCATAGATCAGGTTGGAGAGAGGAGTTGACACTATAGTAACCCTGGGCTAAATAGGGGCCCACTCACCAGAACTGCCCAAACTCACATGCACACCTTCTTTCCACACCCTCCCCTAGCCCATGATGACTTACTTGCAATTCATCCTTTCTTACCTAAGAATCCTATGAAATAATAGGCGTTATTTGGTTTTCCTCCTAATGCCCCTAAAGACTGTGGCATCTTAAAACACTCCTGGAGGGAAAGAGAATGCAAGATTCTCAACTCACTTGTGGACTGCTGCTCACGGATCGATGTGCTGACATGGCAGTGTGATGGGCAGGCAGCAATGGGCTTGGGCCAAGGAGCAACTTACTTTGAATGCATCAACATACACAGGATTGATTTGGTTTATGCCCAGGCGAAGGGGCACAATGAGCAGCAGGGGTTTCCAGGTTGGGCAGAAGGCAGAGGTGTCTTTACTCTGGTTCGAAGTGATAAAAGAATCAGGGGAGCTTTTGTCAGCTGTATCAGCACTAAAGGGAAGGACTCGGCACATTTTTTCTAGAAACAGAAGACAAGAGACCTGGGTAAGGAGATCTAGCCATAGGAAATACTCCAAAGGTAGAACTAAGAAGGCTTTCCCTGCTGCCACCAGGACCCAGGCAGCCCCACTTCCCACAGGAAACCCAGGCCATCTCTTTGGCCTCATGCTCTGTATGCTGGCCACTGAGCCCAGCTGGTTTGAAAGAAGACATGAGTTCATTGAAAGAGTCTCATTTCTCAATTAGTCTGCAAAGGTTTTTGAGGCAAGGACTGTGTGTTTAATTTTCTGTCACACCCAGGGCAGGGGACACAGGGCCTGATAAGGGTGGGCCTCTACAAGACAGCTACTGGTGGTTTCACAGATTATACATATTTTGGGGCACCTGCAGGGAAAGGGTGTGGTACACCCTCTAATGGCTTTCTCCCTTTTAGAAACTGAAAAGGAAGAGAACCAAAGCCCCGTGCTCCACTAGACTCCCCGACCCTGGTGAGACAGGCCAGAAAGACTCTTCTGAGACCCAGACTTCTAAGTGGTGAGGAAAGAACTCATCACCCACCAACCAGGAAGATAAGCAAGCTGGTAACTCACTGATATCTTCAATGACCACTGTGTTATCCATTGAAACATAAACAGCCAAGGAATTCCATTCATCAAATAAAGCAAGTTTTCTGCAAAGCAATATATAATGAAGTCACAACTGGAGAAGATTAAAATATCAGCAATGTATGCCAAGTTCCTAATGTCCTGAAATCCTGAGCTACAGAGAAAGTGATATTCAGGTTAGCTCTGTCTCTTTGTCTCCTCTGACAGAGCTCTGGGACATTCCATATCCAGGCACCTTGAGAATGCCACAGAGTTACTATATCTGAACTTCAAAAAGAAGCCTCTACTTCATAACATTGGAAAGTCTCCCTCACAAAATGACTGTATTCCTAATGGGCAAAACAGAAAAAAGTTACTTGTGTATCTGCTCCCAAACTTTCAAGAAATTTTGTCTCCTTAAATAAAAGACATTCTGAGTTATTGCATTTGTTGAAAAACAAAGGAAAAGAAAACCACCACTACTACATATGCTTGGAGCTGAGGATATAGCTTAGTTGTTTAGCATGGGTTCAACCCTCGGCACAGCCGAAATGTTATATATATATATATGTTTGAGAGAATAGATAATACGGAAAATAACAGAAAGGGTAAGGAGGGAGGGAGGGAGGGAAGGAAAGAGAGGGAGGAGGGAGGAGGGAGGAAGGAGAGGGAGAGGGAGAGAAAGAGAGGAGAAAGAGAGCTCTTAGTCCCCTTCCCAGCTGTTGCACTGAAAATGCCATTCATGGAGACTCATGTCACAGATGACTAAGGTGGGTGTGGAACTTTACTAGTGAGAAGCTGAAGAGAGACAGCATACTGAATTGCATGACCTTGAGGGAGACTGGAAAGAAAACCCTTTAAAAGGAGAGATTATCTGAAGTCTAAATAAGATATTCTACCTGTGTCTCTCTTCCCTTTTCTTCGTTGGTTTGAGAGATGACATGTTTCATCTGGCTACTTGTATTATACATGAATAAACACCAAACTCACTGAATGGAGTAAAAAATAAAAAAAAAATTCTCTCTACCAAAGTAGCACCCAAGAAGAGGATAATTACCATTATACTTTTATTTCATTCAGTTTAATATACTATCTTTTCCCATAATAATAATGATAATACTAATAATACACAGACAGTCCTCCACTTGTAATGGTTTGACTTCACTGTGGTGTGACAGCAATACAAGCTCAATAGAAACTGTACTTCCAACATTGAATTTGGATCTTTCTCCTGGCTAGCAATATGTGATCTGATCCTCTTTCATGACGCTGAGCAGCAAGCAGCAAGCCACAACACCTAATCAGTCAAATAATCACAGGGAGAAACAACTGGTACTCTGCAGTGAACTGTGTTGCTAAGCTGGGGTGCTCAGTAGGTTAGGTGTATTTTATGCATTGCTGACTTAGGATATTTTTCACTTATGGTGGGTTATTAGGAAATAATCCATCCTAAGTCAAGGAACATCTGTACTATTGTTGATAGCAAAAGCATGATGAATCAGAGCCCACTTAAAGTCCTAAAGAATGTGCTTCTATTTGGTCATTGTTGGAAACCTTAACATTTAGTGAAAAGAAAGAAATTGTGACTGATATTACTTAAAAACTAACAATTTTGAGCAAGCGTCTTAGTTACTTTTTGCTTGTTGCTGAGACAAAATACCTGATGCCCAAAATTAGGGAAGGAAAGATTTATTTCTTACAGTTTCTCGGGAGTTTCAGTCCTTACTTAGTTGGCTCCAAGGCAGTGTGGTGTGGTGGGGCCACCATTCATGGTGGCCGCAAGCAGCAAGGCACGCTGGCGAGAGAGAGGGTGGAAGCGAGCAAGAGGAAGACCCACCTTCCCTTACACTGTATCTCAGCTCCACCCCTGGGCGGGTGTAGCACTCACATCACCAATCCCGGTGCTAGACAACAAACCAAACACAAGCAAGTGCCGGACTTAGCCCCATCGAATGTATATGAGGACTTGGGGGTACATAGTACCACCCAATACATTCCACCCCTGGACCCCCAAGGACTCATGTACATTCTTAATACAAAAGACATTTAGTCCATCTCCAAGAGTTGCCATAGTCCTAACAGTTTCAGCATTGCTGAAAAGTCCGAGTTCCAAATCTCCGAGATCTATGGCAAACTCTTAACTGTAACCCCCTGTACAAATGAAAATGAGGTTAAACACTTCTAACATATAAAGGCACAAGATAAACATTACCATTCCAAAAGTTACAAACAGGGGAATACAAAGCATTGGAACCAAAGCAAGTCCAAAATCCAACAGGGCAAACATTAAGTCCTGGAGTTCTCTGCTCAGCATCTGAAGCAACCTGGTTGCAAGCTCCAAAAGGCTTGAGTGATTCCACTCCTGCGGCACCTTCAGGGGTCTTAACTTCCATAGCTTTCCTTGGACATCCATGTTCCTTGGCTTCACCCTTACATCTTTATACATTGCTCTCTGCAGGCGAGGAGGAAGTTGGTTTAGCCTTTTCTTGTACTCAAAACTAGTACCACATGGATGCCGCCAAGGTCTGCTGCAGGCTGGAGCAGTAGCCAGGCTTTCCTCTCTCTTGGCTGTAGGGGTCGACTGCCTGGATCACTGAGCTCTCTGAACCTGATTGTGAGGAACAGCTTCTCTATGCCACCGCCATTCTGGAATCTGGCGTGGCTGCCTCCATTTTGGGACATGCTGTGGCCTCTGTCGCCACTCGGGGACAAGGCACTCTGCAGCTTTTTCCTCTGAGCAAACTCTTTCACTTTTGAAGGCCTGAGGCTGCAAAGGCTGGAGGTCTGCTGCTTCTCAGGATGCCCCTAGGCCATCTTTTTTATTCTTTTGTTCCTTCTCAGCAATCAAGGTCTCAGCTCCATCTTTACAGTCCACAGCTTCCTGGCCAAACTCACGTTTTAAATCATCATGCCAGGCTCCTTGCTCTTGATTCACAACATAAATCTGACTAAACGCCCCCAACAATAGCCAGGCCACCATTTCAACACTAGGTTGCCTGGAAATTTCTCTCTGTAGAGTAATTAGTCCTTTGCCCTTAATCTCAGTCTCAGGCAAAGTCTCCGGGCACGGGCAGAATGCAGACAAACTTTCTGCCAAGCCATAACACACATTGTGTGGAGTCTAACAACCAATATCGTCCTTCTTCCCAGCAGAAACCTCTCGTGCCTGGTCTTTACTGGCAGACTTTCTATCAGCCTTCTGGTCTCCTGGGCTCTGACCAGAATCTCCCATACAGAACAACCTAAGCCATTCCAGCTGTATGCATTCAGGTGACATCTCCGCACCTTTCCAAACTCTTCCCACAAACCATTTCCAAAGGCTCTAGAACCACATGGTCAGGAATAGTCACAGCAATGACTGCACTCCTCTGGTACCAAATTCTGTCTTAGTTACTTTTCACTCGTTGCTGAGACAAAATACCTGATGCCCAAAATTAGGGAAGGAAAGGTTTATTTCTTACAGTTTCTTGGGAGTTTCAGTCCTTACTTAGTTGGCTCCAAGGCAGTGTGGCGTGGTGGGGCCACCGTTCATGGTGGCCACAAGTAGCAAGGCACGCTGGCGAGAGAGAGGGTGGAAGCGAGCAAGAGGAAGACCCACCTTCCCTTACACTGTATCTCAGCTCCACCCCTGGGCGGGTGTAGCACTCACATCACCAATCCCGGTGCTAGACAACAAAGCAAACACAAGCAAGTGCCGGACTTAGCCCCATCAAATGTATATGAGAACTTGGGGGTACATAGTATCACCCAATACAGCAAGGTTTTGGGGTTGTGGTGGATTAAAAACTGGTGGTCAACTTAAACACCAGCTGAACTGAATCAGTGTGGTGCTAAGTGTGGATGGCCTACCTGAGGACTGTTGCCAGCATAGAAATGAGACCTGGAGAGGAAGAGTAGTGCTGTAGGTTCTCCTAAGTGGTGGTGTTGTTTGGAGCTGTTGGTTCTCCTGGAAAAGCTTGTCATGCTGAGTCCCCTGATAGGAACTCGGCTATTACCATCAGAGGAGCTCAGGCCTTGTTGCTGAGAATGGCTGTGGTTCACTTTGGGGGAACTCTGGTCCTTACTCCTGGCTCCAGAGAGAAAGATGTGCACTGTTCAGTCTCCAGGAGAAGCTTGTTACGCTGGCTTCCTGATGTGAACTCAGCTGTTCTCATCGCCAGAAGAGCTCAGAACCTCACTGTCACTTTTCAGGGAAGCCTTGGTCCTTATTTTGAGTGTCGATTCTTGGCCCCAGTGCAGAGCCCTCAACCTACTAGCACAGATCCTTCATTCTGCTAGCACAGACTTTCTCGCTTCCACCACTGACCTTTGGGCCTTCCAAGCACAGATCCACGAAACAGACTTGCATGAGTCATTGTTGTGGGCTCTAAGTATTCAGCTGAACTCATGCAGGGTATTGCCATAGGAACCAGGCCCTCAGCTGGATTCCCTAGGTCTTTAGTGTGTGGACATATTTCTTGTACTTCTTGCATTTGACTCCTTGGGTGACCATACTATAATACTATAAATTATGTGTCCTGTATGTAATCATTTTCCTTGCAAATCCCTGACTACAACAGGGCTCAACACAGTCATTATAAACTTTTACGCTTTATGTCCTGGGTTTCTAGAGTAGTTCTTGAAACAGGGCAGTTTCTCACTCAATATAGTCAGCGATACCTAAAAGATACTCTAAGGCAAGAATGTATTCTCAGGGAGGCTGTATTGTCAACAAGCAATAAAGTTGACAGTGAGTTTTCCTTCTGTCCCTAGGAAACCCAGAAAGCTCCCCTTCATATGCACACAATCAAAGCATTCTCATTCACTGTAGACTGGCTAACAGTTAAATCAGGGACCCTTCTGTACTTTACATGGAACAGGTTCCACCATAATTCCCAGCAGTTGGAGGATACTACACCAAAGGAAGTCTAATGGTTTCAACCTTCTGATTCCTAAACGTGGCCCCTGATTCTGGCTGGCATTTTCTTTCATCCATCAAGCATTTATTAGGCACTTATGTGCCAGGCAGTGTCATGTGGTAGTGTTACAGAGTGAACAAGACAAATACAATCTCTGCTCTTAATGCATTTTCATTTGGTGGCAGGTTGTCAGGAAGGAAAAAGTGGCAACAGGTAAGGTGGTCTGCAGGTGTAGATGACAATGCCACTTATGTAACTGTTCACTTGTAAAATGTTGATCCTCACCTCTGTACCTCACCTCTTACATTAGGAGGTGAATTCTGGAATTTAACAGGACAACTCCAAAAGTACCATGCTGGGGCACTTTGAATCTGCCAAGAAATGACAAACTGATTCCAAGACTGCCTGGGGGTTTGTCTCCTCCACTAGATAGTGAGTTCCTTGAGGTGAGGATTGTGTCTAGTTTATTTTTGCATATCCAACACTTAACACAAAAAGGCACCTAGCAAACATGGAATGAATTTCTTTATACTATGCAGGGAGGTAATCCATCTGTTGCTTAGACTGGCTGAGCCTCTGCTGCTTAGTATGAAACTTTTAGCTTTGAAGGACATCAATCTATAAAGATGCTAAACATGGGGTACAGCCACATATTAACACCAGTGAATACAACTCTGACACCAAGACACGTCCACACTTACACACTTCAAAGAATTGCCTGAGCCAAATGATACAGATGTTTTGAAAGTTTAGCAAAAGTAGTAGATGGCTTAGTGGATGGCAAGTATATTTCGGTTTATGGGAATTTTAGTTGGCTGGGGACAGAAGCATAGGAGATAGTAAAATAGGTAGATGCCAGACTCTTTTACTTACTTTAACACCTGTGCAACTGTATTTGGTCCAAACCATTCACCAATCGATTTCCCTTCTCCTACACCCATTTGTGCTGTTTTAAGTGGAGAAAATGAACACGTTAGCAAAACATCTCCCAGTGAGCCACAAACTCCTAATTTTTTACATAAATAAACATGGACAATTTAATGAAATCACCTATAAGACATGGGGAAAGACGATCAGCTACAGGTATTACTTTTTAACTATTTATTTATGACCTTACCCATTTGATGGATAGAATAGCAACAGTCCTTTCTATCTAAGAAGCACTGTAGGATCCGTTGATATTCTTTGGGTTGTTCTTTCTGTTTCTCCCAGTTCCAGTCTTTTGAAGGAAAAATAAGCCAAAGTTATTTTTGTAACTATTTATTACCTCTTAGAACTCTTTTTACAACTATGAATTAGAAGGAAAACAAAAGAGTTACATCTAGAAGGTAGGCATGATCGAGTTAGAACATTCCTAAGTATCTTTTATTTTGATGACAAAGACATCCGGAAACTGATTACATTCAAAGACTCTGGGTACAAAGCAAAAGCCAAAAAAAGTAGTTGACCAAGGAACTGGCGTAGCCCAAAGTCTGGATCTGAATAAATAGTACATAAAAATGGTGTCACAAAGGCCTTTCTAGGCAGCTACTCTGAATGGAAGGTCAACATAGAACCTGGCAGTACATCTATGTATTACCCAGATGTCATAATATAACACAGATGGCAATGGCTTTAATCTTTACATCCTGGAAACACTGCCAAAAGGGTCTCGTGGAGGGTCAGGGTGCTGGTGTGACACATAGCAGTTTACAGAATTCATAGCTAAGGAAGAATTTTTAAAAATTTTTGCCATTTTTACACTGCCTTTTCTATAATCAACACTGAGGTTTTTTTAGTACATGTTTACAGTACACAAGGATTCATTCTTCATGGGAGGAGTTGGTACATGTACATAACACATTTGAATTCTTTTTTTCCTCCTTCCCCTCTTCTTTACCCCCGCCCAAGCTTTGGAAAACAAATATCTTTATTATCAGGTGTTCAGTTTCCTTAAGACCAAAATCACTACTCCATCTGTAGAGATCCATCTGTGCCTTAGGCATAACCCCCAAATTCTAGAGGCCACATCCAAATTCCTGAGGACAACTGTAAAAATGCTACACAATCACTGCTATGGACAGGGCGCACTGCTACCATTCTGTCTGCTCTACAAAGTCTGTCTAATGGAACAAATTTCTGAAGCTCAGTTTGCTTCCAAGAAATACATTTCTCTCCTGAGGTTTTAGAGTTTGAATTAATCATTTATTTCTAGACTGTTGTTTTTTATTAAGTTTATTGGTGCAATTAGCTATTCATAATGATCACACTGATCATAGGGAATTTGTACCTGTACATGATATATCTTGATTCCTATTTTTCCCCACTTCCCTCCTCTTCCTTCAATCCCTCTTCTCCTCCTTATTTACAAAGCTTTGTTTCTATTTTATCTTTCTTTTATTGTTTTTTTATTCTTCTCCCTTCACCCTCCTTAGTTCCTCTTTTCTTTTGAACAATTTTTGTCCTATTTCATAATATCTATTATACGTTTTGGTCCTTATTTACTCTTTCAATTTCTCACACCAGGGAGCCAATGCAATATTTGAACATTGTGCCCAATTTATTTCACTTAAGAGTATGGTCTCAAAGTGCATCCACTTACCTAGAAATATCTCAATGAATAGTGTTTCTTTGTATAAGAAAAGTCCACATCTTTTTATCCGTTCCTCAGTTGACGGGCATTTGGGTTGTTTCCAAAATTTAGCTATTACAAACTATGCTGCTATAAACATAGATGCGCACATACTGCTGTTGTATGGTATTTTTAATTCTTCCAGGAAGATACCCAGAAGAGGAATAGCTGGATCAATGGGACCTCTAATCCTAGCTTATTGAGGAATCTCCACACTGATTTCCACAGTGGTTGCACCAGTGTACACTCCCAATAACAGTAAAGAAGGGTTCCATTTTTCCCACAGCCCCGCCAACATTTGTTACTGGTTGATTTCTTGTGCTAATACTTTTTTGGACAATATTTCATGCCTATATCTTGTACTCTGAACAACTACTATGAATGTAACAATACACAATATATTCGTTATCATTACTCTCCTACTAACCTGTTTTTTTTGTTGTTGTTGTTATTTATTTGTTTGTTTTTGGTACTGGGAATCAAACTTAGGACCTTGTGCTCACCAGGCAGGCACTGTGCCACTAAGTTATATCCCTGGCCCTTAACAATATCCATTCTTACTGGAGTGAGGTGGAATCTCAGTGTTGTTTTAATTTGCATCTCTTGAATGACCAGTGATGTTGAACATTTTTTCATACATTTATTTTCTGTTTGTATTTCTTTCTCTGAGAAGTATGTATTCATCTTAGATGCCCATTTTTTGGATTGAATCTTTAAATTTGGGGAGTCAGATTTTTTTCAATTCTTTATATGTTCTATTAGTTCCTGGTCTGAGGGACAATTGGCTAAAATTTTTTTTCCACTCTGTGGGTTGTCTTTGCACCCTGTTGGTGATTTATTTTGCTGTGCAAAACCTTTTTAATAGAATGAGATCCCACTTGTTGATTCTTTGTATTATTTTCCATGCAGTCAGGGTTTTGTTCATGAACTCTCTGCTTGCACAAATGCCTTCAAGAGTTCTGCCTATTCTCTCTTCTAGCAGATTTAATGTTTCTGTTTTAATATTTAGATCTTTGATACATTTTGATTTGTGTTTAGTACACGGTGAGAAGCATGGGTCTTTGGCATGTAGAGAGCCAGTTTTTCCAGCACCATTTATTATCTTCCTTCTAGTGAGGCTATTTGGCCCCTGTGTCAAAGATAAGGTGGCTGAGTATGTTTGGAGTTGCTTCTACATCTTCTAATCTGTTCCATTGATCCTTGGGTCTGCTTTTGTTTTGTTTTGTTTTTGCCAGTATCATGCTGTTTTTATCACCGTAGCTTGGTAGTATAATCTCAAGTCAGGAATTGTGATGCCCCCTGCCTTGCCTTTGTTGCTGAGAATTGTTTTTGCTATTCTAGGTCTCTTCTGGGTCCAAGTGAATTTTAGGAATGTTTTCTCTAGTTCTGTGAATTATTCTAATAGTACTTTGATTGGGATTGCATTAAATCTGTATAATGACTTTGGGAGTATGGTCATTTTCACTATGTTGGTTCTTCCTACCTAAGAGTAAAGGATATCTTTCCATTTTCTGATATCCTCTTCAATCTCCTTTTTTATAGTACTGTAATTTTTCTAGACTCTTTAAGCTCTAGATTTTCTAAAGCCAAAGTTGCAAACTTCAGATCCAGCACATTCTTTGGAGAATAAATCACATCTAATTATTTTATTAGCTACTGAATTCTCTAAATTTAGGAAAATTCTGTTTAGCTGACTGCTAAGTACCACTAAATAGTCACTGATGACAGTGAACACCCCATCCCAAGTTCTTAAAAGGACTGAATAGGAAACAATTCAAAAGATCTCTACATCTCCTAATCCAATGTAACTATAAGATCTATTTCCAAATTATTCCTGCTATTTGCTTTTATACTGAAATGATTGTGACTGTTGACTGTGGTTTTTTTTCTAGTTTGCATCCACTTCAGAATTTACTTTCAGAAAAGTCATCTCGAAGTGCTTTATGAATGAGAAAAAATTAGGCCGGGCGTGGTGGTGCACATCTGTAATCCTGGCACTTGGGAGGCTGAGGCAGGAGGATCACCATGAGTTTTAGGCCAGCCTGAACTACATAGCAAGATCCTGTCTCAAACAAACCAAAAGTAAATAAATAAGAAAAAACTGAATTGTAAGAAAGGATCTGTGCCAAGAAGTAGGTGTAGAGTAGAAAAGTCACTTGACAAAGAGTCAGAAGATTTGCATTCTAGTTTCACACATATCTTCCTTGCCGACCCCGGGCAAATCATCTCATTTCAGTAAGCCTCAATTCTGTAAAATAGAGACTATGAAATTACCCAAGGAGCTGGACGTGGTGGCACCTCTGTAATCCCAGCACTTGGGAGGCTGAGGCAGGAGGATCACTGTGACTTACAGGCCAGCCTGGGCTACAAAGTGAATTAAAGGCCACCGTGAACTGTACAGTGAAATCCTGTCTCAAGAAGATAAAAAAGGACTGGGGATTTAGCTCAGTGGCACAAGCACCTGCCTGGCAAGCGCAAGGTCTTGAGGTCAATCCCCGTTAAAAAAGAAAAAAGAAAGAAAGAAAGAAAGAAAGAAAGAAAGAAAGAAAGAAAGAAAGAAAGAAATTACCCAAAGAAAGCAAGCACAGGATATTCCAAACCCTGCAGAACAGACAGTAAGTCCTGCAACCTCCTCAGAAGTTCCTGGTTCCTGAGTGAAAACTACAGAGGTTTTCTCGGTTTGGAAAGTGGGGACAGGAGAGTGAGATTTCCATGCCTCCATCAGCAGTAGCCAATGAGTTCATCAGTCCATCTCATCGAAAGTGTCCTTTCACTTTCTCTTCCTCAAGTCCAGTTGGACTTTCACCCAAGTGCATGAACCAGCATCTAGCCCTGTCTTCCAAATGCCTGTAGGGAGCATGCACATGCTTAAAGAATGCAAGTCTCAAGAGTATCAACAACTGCAACTGGAAGGTTCTTGACTCTGAAGGAACCTCCTGAGAAAGCTAATTTAAGGAGTCTTTCATCATGGAAAGGACATCCTCAGTGATCAAAACTCAGATAGTGCCAGCTCTGCCATTAGGCACTTACTTTAGGTCATTTATACCCTTCACCACATGGATATTCTATTTTTTTTTTTGTTTTTTTGCGGCACCGGGGATCGAACTCACAGCCTCGCGTCTGCCAGGGCAGGCGCTTAAGCCACTGAGCCAAACTCCCGGCCCTGGTTTTTGAGGCAGGGTCGCACTATGTAGCTCAGGCCGGCCTTGAGCCGCGTTGTAGCCCAAGCCGGCCTCGAACTCACAACGCTCCGCCTACCTCAGCCTCCTGAGTGCTGGGATTAAAGGCGTGCGCCACCACGCCCAGCTCACATGGATATTCTAAATGAGGTCAAGAAACAGACTTACCACCACCCTCTCCTATTCCCTTTGTTATCTGGAATTTTTAAGACAATAGCAAATGATAGCAAAGTTGGAAATTTGAAATGACACATGTGCTCCAACATTCAATTCTATCTCAGGAAAATAACATTCTGACTTAGTGAGTCACAGGAAAATACTGCCTGTTTCCTTCTTATGAGAGGCTTTGTTGACCTGACAACCCCAACACTTGAACATGTAGACAGCATGTTAGGGCCTACGGCCTTGTTACTGAGTATCCTTAAAGCTTTGTGTTAATACCATACCAACAACAGCAAATGATACTACAGAGGTATTCGAAGCCATTTGTAGAAAAAATGAAACTCACCCCTTCCCAAGTGTCTACAGATAAGAGCTTGAGCCAGCATCATCTGTCCACAGCGCAGCATACATCCCCAGCCAGCATCTGATGAAGGGCCTGTTCCCCCTATTGGCGAATTGGATGGGAATGAATATGGGTACCTTAAATTGTCATTTCCTGAGAAATCAGCATATTTGTCACACAAAATAAGCAAACACACATATTCTGAGAAGGGAGGCAAGAAATACAGTCATAGATCAAATAGGGTTTGGATATAAGGTTGAAACTGGCAATAATAATGCTGAGTCAACTAAATAGCTTCTATAGACAAAGCAAACAAATGAACTAGACCTATCCCTTAGGAGGTTTGCTTGGAGACTTCTAGGTTTTGGGTTTTTGTTTGTTTGTTTTTGGGTATTTTTTTTTGGGAGGGTGGGATTTTTTTTTCTTTTTGAGACAGGGTTGCACTATGCAGTTCAGACTGACCTTGAACTCACTTTGTAGCCCAGTCTAGATCCCCCTGCCTCAGCCTCCAGAGTGCTAGGATTACAGGCATGTGCCACCATGCCCAGCCTTGGAGACTTCTAGGTATGCATGCAATTTGCTTTCATTGTTTTCTTTTCCCCACATGGAAGTTGAAAAGTATGCTCTAAGCATGATCTCAGAAGATTAATTAGTTTTGTACATCTTAAAGATATAGTACATTTCTAATTTCTTAATAGTATTTTATATTACTTCCATACTCATAATACCAGGTATTTGCATCACCCTGTGTGATTCTTGCTAATGCTCAAATTATAGGCCAGATCAGTATGGCAAAGATGTAGTGAGGTACACACAGAGACCATCTGTTGACAAAATATTGTCAGACTTGAATCAGAAATATTTTCCAGGATAGCAAAGAATTCCTTACCCAGAGAAAGTTAACCATGAGAGAAAGTTAACCATTTAGAACCACTGAATGATAAAGATTATTCTTTTGTGTTACTGCTTGGGGGCTTTCTATGAAGAGGAAAGAAAATATGTGATTTCATTTTTGGTCCTTCACAGAAACATTATTTCACTCCAATTACTAGGTTCAGTCCTGCCTAAACCTAGTCAGACAGGCTTCTGCTTAGGAGAGTAGCTTTCACCATTTGCACCCTAAAGGACCAGATATTAGGAAGTGACCACCTGGCTTGCAAACATTTTATAAATCCTTTCATCGGAGCATATCCACTTAACTTACATATCTTTCTTTTTTTTCTAGTAACAGAGTAGAATTAATTGTAAAGAAATCTATCATAACTCATCTTCCAATGTCAAGGTGCTTTCATTTCAGAATTACTTTCTTTCCTTTAAGGCAGAATTATCTTTAATGATCAAATAGTTCTATAAAACAGTGAATTATAATTTAATAGATATTACCCAAATTAAAAGTCGATTTCATTTTTCCTTACTCTCAAAAGTAAAATAATCCCATCCAGTGTCTGAAGAGTTGGAAGTAGAGTCAAAGGTATTCTGGTTGAACATGTCAACACCACAGTACCTGCATGATGGGGTACTTAAGCAATAAAACTTTGGAGTGAAATATAAGACTTACCTATTTCCTTAAATCAAATGCTTTGCCATAGTGAGCTATTAATTCTGAAGTTTCTATTAAGTCACTGATAACCTCAGGCAAGGCATCTAAAAGGAACAAACAGTACAAGTGATATACCTACCAATGGGTGAAAATTTCCTTCTGTATGTAAACCATAGACGAGCACTTATATCAGACAACAGCTTAGATTTTTCTGTAAATAAATGGGAAAATAAAATTATGTCACCATATTCCATCTAAAAATGCCTGTGGTTGACTTCTATGCCAGCAGCAAACTTAGTTGCAAACAACCAATCAATTCCATTGTTATAGGCCTAGGGAAAATTCATAGGAAATCCAATCTTATTTCAGTCAAATAATTTCAGTATTTTCTCCTCACTTCTATTTTGACCAGACCTACTTGACTGTCAGTCAAATGATATTGGGTGGTTCTTGTCTCTTTCTCATTAAGTATCATGGTCCTCGAAGGTACTAATACTTAAGTCATGGCCAAAAGACAAGGAATAAGAAAACAAAGGAACCTATATAACTCACTCAATAAAGCAATCACTCCCAATCTGAATGATGATAGTTGGCTGGATCTCTCACCATTACTGTTATAACACTGTCTGTTATCTAAAACTAGAGGTTCGTGTATTTATGTATGCATGTGTGTTTACATGTGCAATGTATGCATTTAATTGGAAAGGAATATCCTCACTAAGCAAATAAAATGTGCAATACATTTACCCATAATACCTAGTGCAACCAGCATTTGTAGTTAGTGTATAACATCACAAACGTTTCTGCCTTTATTCAAAACATGCTTTCTGGAATTTATGACAAATTTACTTCAGTGGTCACCAACACAACTTCCTAATTTCCATTTCTACTTAGATGTGGTATTTTTCTTAGTCATCTCTTGCCCTTTTAACAACATATCCATATTTGTATTCTGTATAGGAGTTACAGTCATCATGATTTAAAAGAAGAAAGAGAAATCCAGTTTTAGCCAATAGTTCCCATTTTCTCTCATTCCTTTCCTTTAAGAAAATCAAAAGTTGAGCTGCCTGGATTTCCCTTCCCCTTTCTAACCCCAGTGCCTAGCACATTTTGGGAAGCAGACATATAATGGTTAAGAGTAAGATTTCTAAAGTTATACACTGCCTGCGTTTGCACCTTGATTCTGCTACTTACCAGCTGTGTCACTTTGTTACTTAACCTTTCTGAGCTTCAGTCTCTTCATCTGCAAAATGGGGAGAATAATACCTACTTCACTGAGTTGTGAGCATTCAAAAAGATAATGTATGTGAAGTGCTTAGATGGTGTCTCATACACAGTAAACCTGTGCCAAATGTCAGCTGTTATTATAACCTGTGCCAAATGTCAGCCTTCTCAAATATTCACACCGCTCCCTTCTGCCTCTGTAGCTGCTGTGCAGTCTAGCTTGGTTTTATACTGGGAAGATAGCATGGAAATTTTAACAATAATTTCTCTCAAAATACAATAATTTCTCTCAAAATGTATTTCCTAGCTTAGTATTTCACTATGGGCATATTCAGCAAACTAAGGATTCTTGTTATCCTGGAAAGCAGAACTAGAAGAGGTCCTCACTAATCCCTACACGTTAAGTACTGGGCATAGAAGTTAAAATGTAGAAAGAGAAGGTGACTTGACTGAGTTAGGAGAAGAGTCTGAAATCACAAAGTCTCCTAATTGCTATCTCCAGACTCTCTCCTAGTTCACAATTCTCCAATCAAAATGATGAAGCCAAACTCAAGAGGAGGGGGCAATGCCTAACTTCCTCTCCTGCCTTTTGATCAGCTTCTTCCTGTTCCTTACTTAGCATGCTAAGGTCCACCAAAGAGAATCTCTCAGAAACATAAATCTCAGAGCTGCCTCTTCCCAAGTTCAGGTTGCACTGGGTGCTAGATCATTAGCAGTTTCAGGTTAAAAAGTCTTTCCCAATCTATAAGAATGTGACAGTAAAGAAAAAAAAAACTTAAGTTATTGTTCCATCCAGTTGCAATGGTTAAAAGTTCTATACAAAACTAGAGTAAACTGAGACAGGGCAACAGTCAGAAAAAAGATTTAAAACATAAGACTTTGTATGTATGATATTGTTTCTAATAGCTATGACTTGTTTAGAAGTCCCTGGGTAGTTCTATTGAGATGGACAACAATGTGAGATAAATGAGAAATATACAGCCCAGATACCAAAGACTGGATACTGTTTAGTGATAACCAAGAATGGGTCCATGTTTTTTGAAACCAGTGTTTCTAGAATTGGGAGGTTCTCCTTTAAGAAAAACTAAAAATACATTACTTTTATAAATTGCACAAAAACCTGTAACTATGTTTGAATATACTACTAGGGAGTTTCAGGATCTCAAAATGGACCTATGAAGCAAACAAGGGGATTGAGTCTTAAATTCCATTTGCTACAGTATACATTTGTCTCAAAATAGTATCAGCATCTGTCAAAGAAATGGCTCCATCAACCTAAGAAGGAAAGCAGGGCAGGACCTTAACCTTAGCTGCCCACCTTAGTTGGATTCTCAAAAACAACTACTGCCAAGCTATACCTGTTTTAAGGAGATGCTGCTTCCCCAGGATCCATACCAGCTCATCAGTATCTGGAAATTCTTCTAGGTAGTCAGCAAAAATAGTAATCTGGTTTTCATACTTGGATAAAACTGAAAGAAACACAAGCAAAATTTAACACCTCCTTTGATCTTTTCTTTCTCAAAGTCCCATTTAAAACTATCTCAAAAACTCTGGCCAGTTACTTCAAAACCTTTCCCTGCCATGGGGCATTCTTTATATACACTTATCTAGCTTCTCCTAATAGGAGGGTGTCAAGGTGAGACAGTAGTACCTACATGCCTGACACTTTCCTATGTCACAGGGAGTTTTATGGTGAGATTTCTAGTGGTTGGTGGCTTAGAAGGGACTGCAATAAGCCTGAAAGATTATATAATTGTGAAAATAGTAATGTTTTAGCTGGAAGACCAGATGTTCTTTGTAATATTTATTTGCCATTTTGTTCACCTATGGCTTCTACAAAAAAGGCTCTTGAGGTAGATAATAAACATAACTTGCTCTTGGGATTCACAAATGACTACTATCATGTAATATAAAAAGAAATATGTATTTGGTCTTTGTCCTTGTATTCTGGTATAGAGCTCCTAAACCCTTGTAATTTCCTAGGTTCTAGGGGTGCTAGGCACATCTTTTGCTTCAATATTTGATCTCTGGCCCCAGTTTCAGATACAGAGCTTCTAATCCTTTGGAATCTCCTGGGGAATACGACAGTTTTATTACAGTCAGGTGACTCTTGATGAGCTCTTAGATGAGTGTTGGTTGTCAGAAAGACTAAACAATGATTAGAAGCTGAGAAGCTTCAGCCCCATCCTTCACCCTCTAGGAAGGGGAATAAGGATAGAAATTGTATAAAAAATAGATCATGTCTACCTACATGATGAAGACTCCATAGACAGCTATGCACTCTGGTATTGGGATATCTTCTAAGCTGCTGAATATGTTGAGGTATGTGGAGAGCAGTATGCCTAGAGAGAGTGAAGAAGCTCTATGCTCCTTCTCCCCTATCTTGCTGTCTCCTCTACCAGGGTGTCATCTACATCCTTTGCAACATTTCTTATGATAAATGAGTATGCATAAGTAAAGTATTTCCTTGAGTTCTGTAAGTCATCTCAAAACTTATAAAACCCAAGTCTGCCCCCAGTGACCAGCAGTCATCCGAGAACCCTCAGTAAGGCTCTTGGGGACTGGGAAGCTGTGCCCAGCAGCCTGCCCACACCTGAACACCATCTCTGAGGCCCACAGGGACCACCAGTCTGCACCCAGTGAGCTGTAGTCATGCAGGAACCTCTGGTGAGGCTCTCGGGGACTGGGAAACTGCACCCAGTGGCATGCCCACATGCAAACACCATCTCTGAGGCCTATGGGGACCAGGAATCTGCACCCAGGGTTCTGTAGTCATCTGGAAACTCAGTGAGACTATTAGGGACTGGGAAGCTGTGCCCAGAGGCCCACCCATACCCAGACAGCATCTCTGAGGCCAGTGGGGACTGGGAGTCTGTGCCCAGCAACCCACAGTTATTCAGGAACCCTAAGGACTGGAAGCCTGTGCCCAGTGACTTGCAGTCATCTGGGAATGCTTAGAGAGGTCTGCTAGGACTGGGAGTCTTCACACAACGAACTATCCACATCTGGGAACGATCTCTGAGGCCTGCAGGGCCTGGGAACCTGTGCTCAGCAACCTGCAGTCATCTGGGAGCCCTCAGTGAAGCCTGCAGGGAATGGTTGTCTGTGTCCAATGACCAGGAAACAACAGCAACCCTCAGTGAAGCCCACTGCCTGATAGCCCACCAGAACTGGAAGCAACTAGGACTTGGTATCTGGCTGATATGGAGGAACACAGGGAAATGCCAAAACAAAAGAACAAAATACAATCTCAAACTTCCAGTCCATTCAGATCAAGTTCAGGAGACAAAGACATGGATGAATTTGGAAACCACAAACCTGAAATCTCTGAAATGATAGCAAGGGAAGTAAACAAACAACTCCAGGAAGCTATAAAGAAAATCAGATAAAAAGTAATCACTCAGGTAAAAACAAAAATGATAAATATAATGTAAGAATTGGTGAATATATCCAAAGAACACATAGATCAAAAAAAAAAAAAAAAAAACAGAGGAGCATAGGAAAGTGATGGAAACCTTGAATGAACAGTACAGGAAACAATTAGAATACATGAAACAGATTCCAGAAGATATTCAGAATATCAAAAATTCCACTGAAAGATGGCAAAACTGCATAAATGAAACTGAAGATAGACTCTCAGACCTCTAAGACATGATTGCAACTAGCGATCATGAAAGGAAATAGCTTTCAAAAATAACAAGGAATCAGGAAATAACAATTCAACAGCTGCAAGATGATGCAAAGAGAAACAATAAAAGGACGACAGGTATCAACAAAAATGGAATCAACACAAATGACATAAAAAGACTATTATAGACATATTAGCAGAAAATTTCCCAAACATGGGAAAAGAACCTGACATTAGGATAAGTGAGGCATACAGAACTTCAATTAGCCATAACCAAAATGAATTTATATGTCAACATATAATAATCAAGATCCCAGAAATTCAGCACAAGAACAGAATATTAAAACTTGCTAAAGAAACAGATCATCTATATTGGAAAGCTTATCACGGTCACATAAGACTTCCCAACACAAACCATCAAGTCAAGAAAAGCATGGAGTGAAGTATTTCAAGTACCTAAACAAAACAACTTGCAACCCAGATTGATGTACCCTGAAAAACTGTCTTTCAAAATCAATGGAGAAATAAGATATTTCCACAACAAAGAACAACTAAAAAACTTCATGACAACCCAACCAACCCTACAAGGAGTACTGAAAGATATTCTAGAAACAGATAAAAATTACAACAATTTCAAGAATGACAATAGAAAGAACAAGCAACCAACAAATAGGACAAGCAAATAAAAAGAGGCATAAAAGTAAGAAACCAACAACAGAAAGATAACATGACAAAGATAAGCCAATATATATCAGCTATAACCATTAATGTAAATGATCTTAATTCATCAATTAAAAGTAACAGACTGGCAGAGTGGATTAAGAAACAAAATTCAACATTATGCTGTATACAAGAAACACATTTAACTCAAAAGGAAGTTCAGAGACTGAAGTTCAAAGGATGGAAAATAACACTCCATGTGACAAGAACCCAGAAAAAAGCAGCAGTAGCAATTATGTTTGCAGACAATGTAAACTTCAAACCAAGAATTATTAAAAGAGAAAAAGAAGGTCACTATATACTTGTCAGGGGAAACTTCAAGAGGAAGAGATAACAATCTTAAATATATATGCACAAAATATAGAAGCACCCAGCTATGAAAGACAAATATCAATAGACATGAAAAATAAAATAAACAATAACACAATGATAATGGGAGACCTTAACACCCCATTGACATAGAGACAGATCAACTAGGCAGAAAATCAGCAAAGAAATAACAGATCTGAATCAAACTTGTGAACAAACGGACTTAGTAGATGTATAGAGTATTCCAACCAAAGACATCAGAATATACATTCTTCTCAGCTGCACATGGAATATTCTCTAAAAGACTATATACTAGCCCATAGAACATGATTAAGTGAATGCAAAAGAGTTGAAATTGTCCCATGCATATTATCTGACCACAGTGCCATGAAATTGAAAATTAATGACAAAAGAAATTGCAAAAACTCCATAAACACATGAAACTAAATAATACCCTCCTGAATAATCAATGGATCACAGGAGAAATTAAAGAAGGAATTAAACAATATCTACAAGGAAACAAAAATGCAAATACAACTTACCAGAACCTGTGGGGTGCAATGAAAGCAGTTGCTTGAGTAAATTTATTGCGATGAATTGTCACATTGGGAAAACAGAATGAATACAAATAAACAACCTGATGCTACACATCAAATATTTAGAAAAAGAAGACCAAGTCAAGTCCAAAGCCCAAAGAAGGGAGAAAATTATAAAGCTCAGAGTGAGACTAAGAAAACAATCCAAAGGATTAATAAATTGAAGAGTTGGTTATTTGAAAGAATAAATAAAATTGATAAACACCTAACCAACCTTATCAAAAAAAAGGGAAGAAAATCTCAAAATCATGCAATAAGGAATGAAAATGGTGAAATCACTGCAGACCCTGTGGAAATACAGAAGATCATCAATACCTACTTTGAAAACCTTTACTCTCATAGGTTCAATAACACAGATGAAAGGGACAGATTCCTAGAAACATATGAATTACTAAAGTTGGATCAAGAAGATATAAAACTGCTGAATAACCCAATTTCAGTTAATGAAATTGAAAATGCAATTAGAACCTTACCAACAAAGAAAAGTCTAGGTCCTGATAGATTCACTGCTGAATTCTACAAGAAATTTAGGGAAGACTTAATGCCAACACTCCTCAAACTCTTCAATGAAATTGAAAGGGAAGCAATTCTCCCTAACTCATTCTTGGAAGCAAGTATTATCCTAATACCAAAACCAGAGAAAGACCCAACCAAAAAAGAGAGCTACAGGGCAATCTCCCTAATCAACATAGATGAAAAATTCCTCAATAAAATACTGGCAAATAATGCAGCAAATCATCAAGAAGATTATACATCACGACCAAGTGGGATTCATCCCAGGAATGCAGGGATGGTTCACATACACAAATCAATAAACATAATAAACTATAGAGTCAAAGAATCATATGATCATATCAATACATGTAGAAAAAGTTTTTGATAAAGTCCAACACTCAATCACAATAAAAATCCTACATAAAATCAGAATAGATGGCCTCTGCCTCAATCTGATAAAAGCCACATATAATAAACCAACTGCCAACATCTTACTAAATGAGCAAAAACTGAAAGCTTTCAACCTAAAATCAGAAGCAAGACAAGGATGTCCACTATCACCGCTCCTATTCAATATAGTTCTGGGAGCATTAGTCAGAGCAATTAGACAAGACAGAAAAATAAAAGGAAAAAGGATGGGAAAGGAAGAAGTTAAATTATCATTACTTGCAGATGACATGATACTCTACATAGAAGACCCCCAAAACGCCACTGAAAGGCACCTAGATCGAATAAACACATTCAGTAATGTAGCTGGATACAAAGTCAACACTCAAAACTCAACAGCATTCCTGTACACAAACAACAAACTCACTGAGAGAGAAATAAAGGAAACTACGCCCTTCATAATAGCATCCAAATAAATGAAATACTTAGAAATAAACCTAACAAATGAAGTAAAAGATCTATACGTTGAAAATTACAGTGCTCTGATAAATCAAATAGGATTCAGAAAATGGAAAGATATTCCTTGTTCATGGATAGGAAGAACAAACATTGTGAAAATGGCCATTCTCCCAAAATCATTATACAGATTTAATGCAATTTCAATCAAAATATCATTAGCATACTTCTCAGATCTAGAAAAATCATTCCTAAAATTCATCTAGAACCAGAAGAGACTAGAACAACAAAGGCAATTCTGGGCAACAAATGCCAGGAAGGAGGCATCACAATTGCTGACTTGAAATTATACTACAAAGCTACTGTGATAAAATCAGCATGGTACTGGAATCAAAACAGACCTGAGGATCAATGGAACAGATTAGAATATACAGCCACAACTACAAACACACTCAGCCACCTTCTCTTTGACAAAGGGGCCAAACAAGTTCACTGGAAGAAAGACAGCCTCTTTAATAAGTGGTGCTGGAAAAATTGGCTCTCCATATGCCAAACTCTAAAACTCAACCCATGTCTATCACCATGTACTAAACTAAAGCCAAAATGGAGCAAAGATCTAAATATTAAAACATAAACACTAAATCTGCTGGAATACAAAGTAGGTGGAAATTTTGAAGACACAGGTAGGCAGAGAGTTCATGAACAAAAATCAAACTGCATGGGAAATACTTCCCAGAATCAACAACTGGGAACTCATCTTATTAAAAAGTTTTTGCAAGTCAAAAGAAATCTCCAACAGAGTGAAAAGAAAACCCACTAACTGGGAAAAAATCTTAGTCAACTCTCCCTCAGACTAAGGACTTCTATCTAGAATGTATAAAGAATTAAACAAGATCAGGCCCCAAAATTCAAAAACCTAGTGCAAAAATGGGCATCTGAGATGACTATGCACTTTTTTTTTTTTTTTTTTTTTTGTGGCACCGGGGGATTGAACTTACAACCTCGCGCCTGCCAGGGCAGGCGCTTAAGGCCCTGAACCAAACTCCCAGCCCTGATTTTTTGAGGCAGGGTTGCACTATGTAGCTCAGGCCGGCCTTACGCTCGCGCTGTAGCCCAAGCCGGCCTCGAACTCATAACGCTCCGCCTACCTCAGCCTCCCGAGTGCTGGGATTAAAGGCGTGAGCCACCACGCCCGGCTGACTATGCACTTCTTAGATGAAGAAATACAAATGGAAAATAAATATACGAAAAAATGTTCAGCATCATTGATCATTCGAGAAATGCAAATTAAAACAATGCTGAGATTCCATCTCACTCCAGAAAGAATGGCCAAGATCAAGAAATCAACCAATAGCAAATGCTGAAGGGGCTGTGGGGAACAAGGAACCCTTCTCCACTGTTCATGGGAGTGTACAATGGTGCAACCACTGTGGAAATCAGTCTGAAGGTTCCTCAAAAAGCTAGGATTAGAGGTTCCATTTGACCCAGTTATTCTCTTTGCGGGCCTTTTGCCAGAAGAACTGAAAACATCATACCACAGTGATTTATGTGCACCTATTTTTATAGCAGCACAATTTGTATTAGCCAAATCTTGGAAACAACCCAAATGCCCTTCAACTGGGAATGGATAAAAAAGATGTTAGCCAGGCGTGGTGGCACATGCCTTTAATCCCAGCACTCGGGAGGCTGAGGTAGGCGGAGCATTGTGAGTTCGAGGCAGACATGGGCTACAACATGAACACAAGGCTGGCCTGCACTACATAGTGCGACCCTGCCTCAAAAAAAAAAAACTAGGGCTGGGAGTTTGGCTCAGCAGTTTAAGCGCCTGTCTGGCAGGTGCGAGGCTGTGAGTTTGATCCCCGGTGCCACAAAAAAAAAGATGTTGTATTTTTATACAACGGAGTACTACTCAGCTATAAAGTAGGACTGCATCAAGGCTTTTATAGGTAAATGGATACGACTTGAGACCATACTCAAAAGTGAAATAAATCAGACTCACCTATGTAAATACCGTATTGTCTCCCTAGTATAAGTTAATGAAAGAGTAAATAAGATCCAAAATCTACAATGTATATTGTGAATGGGTAAGAAATTGCTCAAAGAGTAAAAATAACTAGGATAGGGGAAAGGAACAAAAGGAAGGGAAAAGTAAAAAGATATAAATTTGTTTATGTATACATAAAATAGCTAAGATGATTATACTACTAATTCCATTAGTTCTTGGAAAAGAACAGTTAATACTCATATGGTTAGATCAATTTGCACATCTGTGTCTGGTAACCTAAGCACATCTTTTGAAGATAACAATATGCAATATTACAATCACTGTTAAATTCCTATCATCTTGTTTTGAAAGTATATATTATTATTATATAGGGGTTTTTATTGTTCTTATAGTTGTTGTTTGTATGTCTTTCTTGTGTGTGTTTTTCTTTTCTGTGGTTTTTTCTCTTTAAAATAAAAAAAAATTAAAAACTTATAAAACCCAAGGAGGGGGTCATAAGAATCCCGATTTATAGTCAGTTGGTCAGGAGCATACCACCTGGATCACAACCTGGGTCTTGTGACTAGCATTTGAAGTGCAGCATTCTTGTTGGACTGAGTTTTTAACCTATGGAACCTGACTCTAAATCCAGATAGATACTGTCAGAATTAAACTAAGATCTCACTTCCAACTTCTTTTGCAGAATTTCTGGATATGTGAGGGCACCCCTCCCACACACACATGCACATGCCCACACACATTTGGTATCAGAAATATTGAGTAATAAGTATGAGAGTAGAAAAAAATAGTTTAGTTTTTTCTATCTCTAACTAGTTAATTCTCAAGGTAAAGTAGTCAAATGAAATAAAACTAAATCTCATTAGTTCACAGGTCCCATTTTGTGAACTTATGACCATATATTATGAGAGGAGTTAAAAATGGAAATTTATTTTGTATCACCTGTGAGGAAGAGGTCTGCTTAAAGACTCTAGACTGACTCACGAAGAGTCCCCAGCTCTAAATTCTTTGTAAGCAATATTCTGAGGAAATAATATTGTGGTAGTAAGTAAGTTTTTAATGAAGCCCATAAAACCCATTTTTATCTGTAAACAGAAATTTTGAATTGATTGTATGTTTCACAGTTTGTAATACTATTTGTATGAGAAAATGTACATCAAGTTGAAGGCTAAGACATCCAACCTACACCTTCTCACAGCTCTTGAAGACTCCCTGGCTCACACAGGAAGTAGAGCTCAGAGAGCATAGAACCCCTTTGTGTAGCTTTGAGAAACTGCAGGGCCTTTCCCCGAAGTGGTCCCTAAGAAACCGATAGGTGTACTTACCTGTGCAAATGACACTGTGGGATATGTTTAACTGACTTGAAAAGAGAAAATATTTTGTTTTTGTTTTCTAAGGCAGAAGGATGCTGTCTTCATAAAAATAAATGTTCCTAAATAGAAGCAAATCTTCTGATTATGAAAACAGATTCATCTACACAAAATACTTTGGTGCAAATTGAGTTTATAATCTGCAAAAGCACTTTTAGAAGCACAGTTAATCAGAAGCATTGCTTTTCTTTAAACATATTAGAGAATTCCAATCTTTTAGACATTTAAGTAGTCTTCCCCCTTAGTATATTTTAATTATTACATTACAGTCTCTGTTAATGCTTCAAATTTAAAGAATCTGAAATGAAAGACAGGGGAAAAAAGAAATGAAATACGTACTTTGCTTCCCAGTGAACACTCACTGTACCAAAACTGCCAGTGAACCTGTGCCCTCTTGTCTGCTGTTGGACTCAGCCCTGGGACCCTGCTCAAGAAATGACAGGCTAAAAATGATTATCTGGGTCAGGACATCCCTAGGAGCTGGTGGAGTGGATCAAGGCAGGGTAAATCATAGTGTACCTTTCTACCTCTTACAGGCAAGAGAAATCATGAAAATGGATCTACAGTATAGCTTAGAAAGAGAAAGAAAATCAGATAAAAACTAACTTGACAGGACCGTGGGAAAAGAACACCATCTCTAGCACTCAAGAAGGGGTGAGGAAGGGTGGTAATGGATCAATGTATAGATGTATGCTTGAGCCCTGGGTCTTTTTTTAGTACTGGCCCCCAAAACTGATTTCTCCAACACCAGCCCTGTTTCAGTGAGTCATTGCCAAGCTATCTGGTCAAATTAGTACAGACCTTTAAAGCCTGTGACAACTGCTCTGCTTCATTTGGGATGGCCAAAGAATTTGATTCTGGCATTTCACCCCCTCTCAGGCCTAGCTGAGTCAGCATGAAGGTCATTACAGTCCCTATTCCTGATTTTTCTCTTAGAAGATAGACTCGAAGAATGCAGCGTGTTTGCCCATAGCCAGCACTAGTCAAAGATACATGTACGGAATAAATGAAATCCAGACAGAAGGTGAATTAAACGGAGGCAAAAAGCAGAGGCATGGAGAAATTGTACATAATGAGCTTGAGGGAAGAAAAAAGAATAGATCCTATACAAGGAGAATTTAGATGATAAAGCAATCTGGAAAGTGGTTGTATTATAGAAGTCAAATCTAATGTCCAACACAATTATTTTTGATGAACAGCAAACCCTTTTAAATAATTTAGTACAAATTACTTTTGTATTGCATTTAAAAATGAATAAATCAGACATCAGCCTAATATGAGTTCCCTACCCTTTCAGTCTGTTTAAAGACATGTGGATTATACAGAAAGATTTACAAACATGCAGCTTCATGGACTAAGGATTAGCTGCTACAAGGTTTGATAGAAAACAGGCTTCTTCACCCGATTCCATTTTACTTTAATAATAATCATTACACTCAAGCTTCTGCTTGGTTAGCTTAGTGCTCAACTAATAACTGGACAAAGATTTTCTTAAACTCTTGGAACCAAAAAGTTTTCCAGTCTTAACCAAGGGCTCTATGTACATATTGAGGCATTCAGTTAGGTGCGTGATAACAGCCAAAGGGAGAGCTTAGGATCCACTCTGGTCTTTTCTGAGCCTATGCACAGCTCTGGGAATGCACGCAGCCCTATGCATGCATATGGTCTTCAAAATTCCCAGGAATTTTTAAAGCCTCAAAGAATCTTATTTCTCAGTTTTCCTTTCAAACTTTTTGGTTAGCTGGAAATGTTATCTACTATTTTAGGTAGCAGAGAAGTTATATGTTTGTCTCTAAAGATATTTTAAAAAGACCCTGGGTAGATGGCCCTGGGTAGACAGAGTTCTGCAGGCCTGAATCCGGTCAAATAAACAGTCTTATAAATGGAGTTTTTCAGATAACCACGAGACAGATGAAATACATAATGACGATTTTCTAGAAATTAAGTTTTAAAGGAACTATTGTAGTCATGGTTTACAGGGGAAAATATGTAACACAGGACCCAAAATTTATAGGATTATTTTATAATACTCATCCAAAGAGTTGAATGCAAAAGACCGCAGGAGATCTAGCCACACACTAGATACCCAAAGAATCCATATGAGGGCCTGGATCCTACAGCAATGTCCTGCGTGAGTATAGCTGAAGACCTAGAGCCCATGGCAATGCTCTCCATGAGTCTCAGGAGACCTAGAGCCCACAACAATGTCTCATGCAAATCTGTTTTACAGATTTGCACTGGGAAGGCCCACAGGTCAGTGGTAGAAACTAGAAGTCTATACCAGTGGGATGAAGGATATGTCCCAGCAGGCTGAGGAATCCTCACTGGAGCCAGGAAACGACACTCAAGGTAAGGACCAGAGCTACCCCAAAAGGAACTACAGTCATCCTCAGCAACAATAAGGACCTGAGCTCTTCCAACAATGATAGCAACTGAATTCATATCAGGAAAGCCAGCATGACAATCTTCTCCAGAGGAATCAACGGCACACCATCTTCCCCTCCAGTTCTCCTTTTTGCTGCTGGCAACAATCCTTGGGTGGACGGTCCACCGCAGAACCACACTGATTCAGTTCAGCTGAGTGTTGCAAGGAGACCATTAGTTAATCCACCACAATCTCCAATCCCCTTTTGTCTCCTCTGGTGGCTACCAGGCTGTTGGTTTTCCCTGTGATTGCAAGTTCTTGATTTTCAAGGATAATGCAGAGCTATAGAGCAAGGGATAGGAATAGAGCAAGTGAAAACATCACAAATCTTACTCCTCTTACCAACATGTTGCCAGTTTTCTTGAATAAATATTCTCCAAATTGTTGCAAGACTTCAGTTCATTTCCATCCAGCTGAGGGATCCAGGCCCTTTGCTGGATTCTTTGAGTCTCTAGTGTATGGACAGATCTCCTGCACTCTTTTGCATTTGACTCTTTGGTTGAATATTATAAAAGAATTCTATGATTTCCAGAATTCTGAAAAAGTTGATTTTGACAATTCCTACCAGTGTTTTCACTGATATTATGGAAAGAATTTTCAGAGGTCTTAGGTTCTGCCATTTTTGTTGTCTTAACTTTTCCAGCAATTTTTCAGGGTTATTTTGGAAGATTGCAAGTAAATGGGAAAATTGCTTTGAAAAACAAATTTTTGGTATAGCTTCACAAAGACACTTTTATATCAAAGCTCCCAGGTTCCATGAAGCATATGCTAAAGAAAGAGATACCACAAACTTCCTAAAGTAGAATCAAAAGGTCACAGAATTTCAGGGGCTAGGAAGTTCTAACCATTTGCCAGGACACTGTTGGCTCCAAAGCAATGTTCAAATGTATACATATTTAACATACTGTAAGGTCACATCTTCAAAATCATAAGAAAACTTATGGAAAAGATGTATGCTATTGGCTCACTCGGGGGGCGCCAGGGAGATTTTCATGGATGAGATTCCAAGGTTAAAGAATACATGAATGCAAGACATTAGCAACAACAGCAGGTGGCATGTAACAGAGCACAGCACAAGAGTGCAACAGTGCAAGAGCAAGATCAAGAGCCACCTGCATTTTTATTGTATAATTCTTATACAGGTTGTTATCTCATATTTACATTCTTACATATTGCCATAACCAGCGCATCCATATTTACCTGTGCTAAGTCATGGTTACATAACTATCCCACTGTGCACCTGCACTAGACAAGCAGGGTGACCTCCTCAGGTGTCCTTAGATGCCCCTGAGCTTTGAAGCAGTCTGAGTGGTTCCCCACATATGGTAATAACTGAATATTCACTTATGTTTCATTCCATAAATTTTACTAAATTTCTAACATGTGCTAGGCACATAGGATAAAATATCAGTGAGATACAGTCTCTACCTTCCCAAAGATTTTAATCTATTGGGGAGGCTGTTTCTGGAAACAACTAACAATATGAAGTATATCGAGTGAAAAGAAAGTTATGTGAAAGACAGAGGAAGGAAAGGAGACCAATACTTAATTCCAACTTCAGGCAAATCAACCATTCCAAACCTAGAAAAGATGGTATCAGAGGTGAGCTTTAATGACAATAAGATAAAAGTGGTAAGGAGAGTGGGAGGAAATTCCTATTTCAGGAAATAGCAAAAGGATTTGGCAAACAACGAAGTGTAGCATGGAGCGAAGAAGAGTGAGAGAGCCAAAAACAACCTGCAGTTTTCACATGTGAGCACTGAGGTGATGACAAAAAAGTATAAGGGTAGGTAGGGAGATAATAATCTTGGCCTACCCAAAACATCTTAGATTCATGGATTTGGTAGAGAAAGGGAAAGGTTTTGTTTGTTTTTAATTAACAAAAAGTGAAGGGCAAGTCCACCCGTACAGAGATTTTGAAGAGGAGCATGCTAGATTGTAGAGTGGTTACAGGGCCTAGGAAGGTAGCAAAAAATCCAAAAGACCACAACTCTGACATGGCCCAAAAATGTGCTTTCACCCCCATCATTCTGGATTTAATTGCTACCCTGTACTTTCTCAGTCTCTGCTCACCTGTACAGATCCGGCCCCATTTTCACTCATCTCTTACCTGTGATCTGCTTTTACAACAACCAAGAACTTGAAAAACAGAAGACTGGATGACTCTTAGAATTTCGTTGTTTCTTTTTTCTTTTTTGGTACTGGGAATTGAACTCAGGGTCTCATGCTTGCCAGGCAGGCACTGTGCTACTGAGCTACATTCCAGGCCTTAGCATTTCAAATGGATTTTCACATTCAAAATTGCAAGTTAAGAATTTATACAGCAATTCATACCCTTACAATGATTGGTTGTCAAATAATGCAAAGACATAAATGATTTCTCTACAGAACCATATAAACTCTGATTCCCTAAGAGAAGAGTATCATTCTTCAACCTGGGAATTTTAAACAAAAAGTTATCATTCAGTAGAAGACTTTATGATACTCCATTTAACTCACTAGTGCAAGCAGTGGTGGAGCACAGGAGCTGTACCTAACACATTTCAGGGCAAGTCAGCAAAGTAATAACTACTCAAGTTGGTAAGAGCCCATTGTTGCTGTGATTGTATCTGACCATATGGTTTCAAAACTTTTGGAAATGGTTTGTGGGAGGAATTTGGAAAATATTAGTAATGCAAACTAGAAAAGCCTTAGAATGTGGTAATGTGTGATACTGGTCTGAGCTCAGAAGACCAGAATGCTGATAGGAACACAGACAATAAAGGCCAGGATCATAAGGATTCAGATGGGAATGAGGACTCTATTTGAAACTGGGCTAGGACCATGCATGTTTCATTCCAGCAAAGAATTAGTCTACATTTTGTCCATGTCCTAAGACTTTATGTGAGGTGGAATTTAAATGTGGTAGACCAACTGATCGCTTAGAGAAAATTTCAAAGCAGCCCAATGTTCAGAATGCAGCATGAATAGTGCTGGCTGCTTTTAGTTAAATTTATAGAGAAAATTGGGAGCAAACAGCAGAGCTGAGTGGTTTGAAAAGTTTGTAGTTTTGCCAAGAAAGGAAGCACTTGCAAAGATGGGGCAAAGGAGAGCTTGGTTGCTAAAAATATCAGCATTAAAAAGAAGCCAAGTACAAAAAGAATGATACCTTGAGGGAATCTCATAAATCAGCAAAACCCCTCCCATCTCAGGCTCCAAAGTGCAAAACTGTAAACCTTTCCTTTGAGAAGAAAGTCCCTGGGACATCCTCTCAAGAAGAGCCTCCTAAGAGAATTGGTTTCCCCAGGATTCAATTCACTGTACTCAGCCAACCCAACAATAAGAGCCCATTACAGCCATGGACCAAGGGGGCCCAGCTATTGCCTGAGCTAGTGGTAGACCTTGGCACCATCCATAGGGTGCTGGTTTTACAGACACACTGGATGAAAAGGTTATGAGGTCATGGAAGCTTCTACCCAGGTTTCTAGTCAAGGATCCCCTGAGAGGGTAGTCTATGAAGCTGTGAGTGTTAAGTCAAACATGTCATGGGTACCCCACAAAGTTGGAGATGCCAAGAATGAAGAGCATCTGCTGAGGAAAGCTGCAGGCAGTGAGTGGAACCAGTCTGCGAGGAGTCATATGGGCTGCAGTCAGCAATGCTGTATGGGCAGGCTACCCAATCCCTGTGGAGCTCATATCGCACTACAATTTGCCCCATGCACTGGACAAGGAACTTAAGGATTTAATGTTTACTTTACTGAATTTCAGTCTTGATTTGATCTCATTTTTTCTATCCCCCTATTCCTTTCTTTTGGAATGACAATTTTTACCATGGGCCATTGCACATTGGTTGGAAGTATTTAACTTTCTTTTTTTATTTTTACAGGGGCTCACAGCTAAGAGTTTGCCTTTGAGTCTCAGAGGAGACTTTGGATTTGGATTTTTCAGCAATGTTGTAACTGTTAATACTTGGGAGACTCTTACAGATGCACTAAATGCATTTTGCATAACGAGATGGACATGAGCCTTTTGGGGAGCAGGAATGGAATGTTATGATTTAGATCTAAAATATCTCCCAGCTGTCTCAGGTGTGGAGCTGGGGACTGGTTAGATGTAGCAGGTCAATGGCAGTGTGACTTGGAAGGGTGTATTGTTATCTACAGCTGCTCCCTTCTTTCTTTTTTCCCGGCTGCCATGAGGTAAACACCTTTCCCCACCAAGCCCTTCTGTCATGCTGTTTCTGCGTTGGAGCCAACCAATCATGGACTGAGTCCTCCGAAAACTCAGAACCAAAATAAACCTTTCCTCCTTTAAGTCTGAGGTATTGAGTATTTTGTTCCAGTGATATAGAAGCTAACTAATACACCTACTGTAATTCTTTGGGTCTCAGATTCTCTACATGTAAAATATACAGTGTATTTCAAAAGAGCAGATTGCAATTTATTAGTGGGTTGCGAAATCTACATAATGAGTTGCAGTCAGTATTTTTCTAAAAATGAAACTGAATAGAACAGAAAGTTAGAGTATACTATGCATTATAATGGTAAATATTCTTTCATGTATATATATGTGTGTGTGTGTGTATATATATATATATATATATCAAGTTGCAATTTGAAATGTATTTTTCATTGGGTTACTATGATAAAAAAAGTTATAAAATCATTGTCTAGGCCTATATTATACTGTAAAGTTAAAGACAGTTTAAAGTTTAGGAGGGTGGACTATAGCTCAGTTGTAATGCATGTGTACAAGAACCTGAGTTAAATCCTCAGAACCACCCCTCCCAATTCAGTTACTCATAGAACTAGTCACACTTTAAGAACACAACAGCCACATGTTGCTAACTACTACCA
Source organism: Dasyprocta punctata (assembly GCA_004363535.1). Classification (NCBI taxonomy): domain Eukaryota; kingdom Metazoa; phylum Chordata; class Mammalia; order Rodentia; family Dasyproctidae; genus Dasyprocta; species Dasyprocta punctata. The sequence goes on from RJWM01011975.1 coordinate 55,478, forward strand.
TATGGGACAGCATGGATATATAGCAGTTCCATTGTCTCAGAAAAGTCTACTATTATCTATTCTAAGGGTTTTTCTATTGTGGGAGTAGGATGAGTTGTTAAGAGTATTCCAAGCCATAGGAAGATTTCTCTTAAGAATCTTTATATAGATTTCTAAATAAATTAACCCACAATTATTCATTAAGTTCTGAACTTGGTTCTACAAGAATTACAGAGAAAATTGCCTCATGGACATTCACTAAATGTTGAATGAATCAACTAAGTATCATGAAATCAAAATCTAGTTAAAGACATGAACCTTATGTAAAGGAGCTATTATTAACAAAAAAATGTACCAGCAAATGTTGACAATAAATAAATATTGTCCTATTGCCTATGAGAAACATGTAAGATAATGTATTTACAGTCACTGTTACAAGTTTATAATGTATTTTTCTATCTTGTTTTATATGTATGTTATACAACATTCAAAAAGAATTATTTTCTTGATTGAGAAAAGGATACAAAATGCAAAATCCACAATTTCGATAACTGAAAATTGCCAATTGTTTTGCAGTACTTTATTAAACTGAGTGCCTTGTCTTTTTGGGGCTTTTAGTTAGCTAATGAATGAATACATTAGACACTTTTGGGTTTTAGTTGGGATTTTACATAGCCTGCATTTTAATTCTTTGGTTCTTTGTTGCTTCTATTAACCCATAGCATTATTTTAATAAATGTTATAATACCAACCTACTAAAAATAAATAAATAAATAAATATTGTCCATATTCAGTAAAGGTGGAGATCAATAAGCATTGGAATCATCAAGGAGGAAGTGGGATTTAAACTTGTCTTTAGATTATTGCTTAGATTTTGATAAGCAGAGATAAGAGGAGAATACTTGTAATGAGGGAAATACCATAAGTTTGTATGCTCTGAAGAGGGGGTAGGTTCTGGAAAATACTGAAAAATGAGATAAAAGAATTTACTGGGACTGGATTTTTCGAGTGTGTTACGGCTTGTATCTAGATGTTCCCTCAAATCTTTATGTACTCATAGGTGGAGCTTCTCAGAACTGGTTGGATCTAGAGTGTATGACACTATAATTAAGGGTTGTGGTACTAAATATTAGTCCACTGATTAGAATTAACATAGTTCTGGGTGTAGATAATGGAAGCCCTGCCCTGGGTGTGAGTGCTACCACTCAAAAGGTTCACAGCCTGGATATGATAAAAGGGAAAGACAGGCTGCTTCTTGGTGGCTGCTGCCTCCTACCTACTCTGACATGGACCATTTCTCCTCTATGATACCCCTCTTCCATGCCACCCTGCTTTGGAGCCAGCCAACTATGGAATGAAACCTCTACAAAGCGTAAGCTAAAATAAACCTCTCCTCCTTTAACTTTGGGTATTGGGTATTTTGCCTCAGCAATGAAAAAGTAAACAAAACAGAGTGCATAAAGACATTCAGTAGAGTCCATATCTTAGTAAAGCTATTTACAGTTTTCAAAGCACTTTCATGTGATCCTGGAGATAGCCCCTTGAGATATCCAGGGAAAGGACTACTTTTTCTATTTTGGAGTTGAGGGAAAACAATCTCAGGAGAGGGAATATGACTACCACAGGCCACATAGCTAGTGAAGGGTATAACCAGGATTCAAACCAAGTTAATCTTACTGTACATATAGTATTCTTCTCACCATACATTGTTGTCATAATGAAAGCTGGATTCAAGGCAATTAATACAGGAGAGCACTGAGAAAGTTTTTGTGGTAACCCAGACCTAAAGTGCTGAAGGCCTACCTAAATTGGCAAGAAACCAAATGCTGTGGTTATACAACAAACCATAAAATACACTGATAATGCACTACTCACTGTTTACAGGGGAGAGTAACAATAGACAGTCTGAGGTTAAAACAATATAGTTATATTTAACAGGAAGTAGTCTAAAATTATCCAAAAGGAATAAATATTAACAGTGTAATTCATATACTGTGTCTGGATTTTTCTACACATCTAAAGGCAATGTTTTGGACACAATTCCTAAGCAAACAATACTTTATATGTCTATACATGAGGCATTTATGTCTTGGTAATGCTTCTTTCCTCTGTCAATTTTAATTTTAATTTCTCAGAACTAATCAGTCATATGTTCTGTCACCTCATCTAGATTTCTAGTGATAAAAGACTGGTAAAAAAAAAAAGTTAAGGAGCTAAAGCTCTTGTAGTTTTTCTACACTATTCGGTAAAACTATCAGCTAAATAAATTACTTAATAATAATTTACTTGGAGATTCCTCAAGAAGCTAGGATTAGAGATCCCATTCAACCCAGCTATCCCACTTCTGGGCATTTTCCCAGAAGAATTGAAAACATCATACCACAGTGGTATCTGTGCACCTATGTTTATAGCAGCCCAATTTGTAATAGCCAGATCTTGGAAACAACCCAAGTGCCCATCAATCAAAGAATGGATAAAAAAGATGTGGTATTTTTATACAATGGAGTACTACTCAGCTATTAAGAAAGATTGCATTGAGACTTTTGTAAGTAAATGGTCACGACTTGAGACCATACTCGTAAGTGAG